>JANRGW010002624.1:0-59162 GCA_024733675.1 Psilopsiagon aymara | reverse complement strand
GCTCAGAAAGTCCTTGGCCAGACCAAACATCACTAAGCCATAACTAAAAACATTGGTGTTATCAGTGCTGTTCCCAGACCGAAAGTCAAAACCACAGCACTGCACCAGCTACTGAGAAGGAGAAAAATTGACTGCTACTGCTGAACCCAGGACACCAATATTATTTGAGCTGCATGACTTTATTCATCATGTCTGTATTAGAGTTGTGTCTCTTTTTTTTGCAATGTTCTTTTTAGTTTAGTATAGAAGATCCTTTATAAACAGTGAGTCAGTAGGTTAACCTTACCTTCTTGCCTGCTTAGGTTAGCTGAGAAGCATAAATGAAACTGGGCAGTGAATGGCCTCTTGCATGCCATATTGGAAAGAATGAGACAGTATTTCTAGAAGTTTACCATTGTAAAGAGAGATATATCAGACTGATTGGAATGGTGCTGAAAATGAATGAATTCTGTTGTGACCAGGGGAATGGTTTAGGATCAATTTTGCTATAAATAAAAAGGTTCCCTGTATCAGTTCTTTAAACTGTTTTAGTTTTTCTCTAATTTCAAATGCTTTTCTTTGATTTAAGTGGGCTCCTTTGTTTGGAGTCATCTCTCTCAGCTCCTGGAGACAGATGATCCATTGAAGGAGCACCTTCGAGATTCTATTCCTGATGAGATCCTGAGCAGAGATTTTGACCGAGAGACATGGAAATACTCCTCTTATTCTGATGCCACATTCCACTTGGGTATGTAGAGATTTAGAACTTAATGCTTTGTAGCATATGGATTATCAAAACCCCACATGGTTTTTCTGGTCCTTTACCTCTTGTTCCAGAGAATTTTCTTTTTTATGGCTTTAATAGTACCCAACGTAGGCTGATTCTGGTCTGACCTTAATTGAAGTATATCCAATGTAATTCCAGCAAGCCAGACACCATGCAATTTGTCTTTAGTGAGGGAGGAGAGTAAGAGCCAGTGAACTTTTTAGATTATTTTTTTGAATATCAACTTTGACTACTCCTTCCTTAGTGAGCTTCCTTTGCAGCAACAGGGGATTGGGATGTATTTTTTCTTCTGATTTATGTTATTTCCTTGGTCTATGAAATGATATGGACTAATTCCTTCCAATCTTGCCATCTGTTCCTCATTCGTTTTTAGCAAAAATGCTAGATAATGTTTTTCAGAGTAACATTTTGATTTTCTGTCCATCTCTTCCAGTGCAATTGTGTAATACACATATTGTAAATGCTCTTTTAGTGTTTGCCAAACAATAGCCTTTCAGTAATGCCCATTAAGGTCTTTATTATACTAAAAAATTAAATCACGTCACCTGTTGACTTAATGTTTTACTTACCATCTTCTTAATGACCAGAGTTGCAGTTTGCCAAAGAATGATGAGATTTGCAAAGTATATGAGAATAGCTGATCTCCAAATGACAGACATCTGATGTTTTCTGTTGCAGCTGGTGCAGGTGCAAATATGGAAGCCTCAGTGGTCTTTTCTCCTGCATCTTTTCTACCTCGATCAGTCATGACAAATTTGACTGTTCATCTTATGGGGCAGGCTATAAATCTGCTGGAGGCAAGTTTATGGATTTTTGGTTTGGTTTTGGTTTGGTTTTGTTTTTAATCTCCCCCCTCAAGGGATACTTGGTGTATTACAATAAAATGAAAAATTTTCCATTTACAGTGGGAAAACAGTTCTATTAACAGTATTACAGTTTATTTTACCGCTTACAGTGGAAGATGGATTGGTTTGGATACACTTACAAAGGAGCAAAATATTTTTTCAGCATCATATACCCTGTATTTATGTGTTAGTAATACTATTTTAGTCAAACTTCCAAACAGAATCTTATTTCAGGATCACTGAAAGGGTATGTTACTGTTTTCCAACCAAAATACTGTTTGTAATTTGCAAAAGTAGCAGTAGCTCAAACTGGTATGGCAAATCTTCCTTTGTACAAAAATCTGAAGGTTGCATCTGGATATATCTTGTTAATTTTTTGCCTGTAGAACTGGATGTGGCTTATGCATGTCACTGTCAGGCTTGTCACTGCCATATACTTTCCCCTAGGTTGGTGTACGATTAGAGAATGCTGAAGCTCTCATGCAGAAGACCTTTGGGCAGAAATCTGCTACTTTCAGTGACTACTTTTTTGCAAACACTGATGAAAGAAACCATAAGTCAGAAAGTCCAGTGAAAACAACAGAAAAAGTCAAGCAGAGGAAGCTGACTTTGAAGCAGTATGGCTCCAGTGATCATCTTGTGACCAAGTCTGGCAAGCCAAAGTTGAGGAAAGCTAACCAGAATTGTCCTAGTAGAAAGTACAGTAAGATGAGCGAGTTAGTCAAAAAGGTAACTGACACTGTAGATCTTGGAAAAATTAATGATTTTCCCCAATTAAAATTAGGGCTCCATCTAGGATTGGACAGCTGTTCTGTGGTACTGACTCTTGTGCATAAAGTGTATGTAACTTGTTGCATAGAACAAATCAACAGAGCCAGATCTGCTTTTGTCTGTTGACTTCTGTAGCAGTATAAACAGCTGCTGATGTTAAGTTCTTGAGTCATGCTGTTTGCAGTCTGACTTGCCAATTTGATGTCAGATGTCGCATTGAGCCTTTGTGAATTTGTTTGGAGAGAGTTATGCTCTATGTATGTAACAGGGAAGCTTTGGGAATTGACTTCAGTTGTTGGTATATTACCTGGAAAACTGAGGGACCGTGATTTATTTTGTTTGTCTTAAACCATCTCTCTTCTTGGGACTCTATGGGAGTTTCTTACTATGTTGTAAGCCCATGTTCATGTTTTGTTGATCTTTTATTGAGTCATAAAAAGGGAAAATGTAAACTTTTTTACTTCTTAGCAGTTTATTTAGCAATCATAGCACCCACAATGCTATATTAGTTGAGATTCTATTTTTCAAGGCTTCATCTGGTTTGGGGTATGAATTGCAGTACTTCTTTTGCTCATTCACCTTAGGGCTAGACGTTACCTGTGTTCACAGTGAAAGCTTGTGTGCTATGGAGGTGAAGTTTAGCTGGGAAGAGCAGGTACTAATCCAGGGTCTTAAGTGGTCTTGAAATATTTATAAAAGGGAGCCTGATGACTGTTTACTAAGAACATAACCTGCACTGAGGAATTGTTTATTATGACTTTGAAAGGAAATTAATATAAACATAATTCTCTTCCTGATTTATTTCTTCATGACATGTCAGTTCACTGAGACAAGGGTGGGAAAGGAGGCACTGAAATGTGACCTAAGCATTAAAATCTTTGGAAATGAACTTAGCTTCTGGAATTGTGAAGATATAAGAAAACAAATGAAACATTATTCTTTAAATCTGGCTGAGTTGTCTGTCAAACTTCTGAAGGTAAAATTAACCTTTTTTTCTATTGAAAGTAAATGCCTTGAGAAACTACTTTCTTACAGATATGTAAAAGATACAAATTATTACTGTTTCCCTAAACTGAACTCTAAAAGACACCAATATATATTTGTCTTAAACATTGTTGTTTAGATAATGTTTATACAACACATTAGGCAAGAGCTTATTCTGTTTCTGATGGTTCTTACTTCTCATTCATATCCTTCTCATTCAAATAATTTTTTCTTTAACTGGGTTAGGACTAGTGTCTTAACTCATGCCTAAAGCAAGCTCTGGGCTGCTTTCTGATTTCCCAAATCAGCTCAATTAAAAAAACACTTTCACAGCAAGCAAATGCAGTGAAGAGTTGTATCTGGGAAAATGCTTGAATGCCGACTTTACTATGCAGAGTAAAATTCTGGCATTTGTTTGTGTTTTTTCACCGTAGGGGCAAGAGGTCCAGTTTAATAAAAGAATGAGTTTGGCCGCTGAAGAATTGCAGTTCCCAGCAATGTCAGGCTTTCCTGTTCAGCTGGCAGTCAATGCCTCAGCAGCAGTCAACATAAAAATCAAAGGGAATGCGGATTTCAAGAAACAGTCAAATTTCTTTCTAAATGGATATATCAAGCCAAGGTAATAATTACTTCAAATAATGCCACTTTCACGTATTCCTGATGTCTGTCAAGTAGCAGTACCTGATGTGAAAGTTTTGTGTGAATGTCCGAGGTGTTTGACTAGGAGATTCCTGAAGAACTCAAGCAGTCATCAGCCTTATATTACTGAATTGCTGCTATACTATAAGGACAGCAGTGGTTTGATTTTGATCCTGCCTGTTTGATTTTGAACTCTATTGCTATGCTTTTCCAGTACTGTTTTGAGCTGACCATCCCTCATTATCTGTAAATCAGATTCCTAAATGTGTGCTTGCAGATGATGTTTTGAATGTTTTACCTGTTCCAGGGATAGCATTTTGGATTTTTTTTCAGGATCAGACATTTAGTTACAGGTTATGGATCTACAAACCAATGGATAATTTAACACTTACCTGGGTATTTTAGCTTTTTATACTTACTGAATACATCTGCTAAACTTCACTGGGTGCTGTATAGACAGAAATAAACTTACACCATGATACAGACAGAGATAAACTTGCACTCAATCTGCATTACTTTCCCTTTCCTGATATTTCATGCTGAAGTCTGGATTCAAATCTCTTAGGAGATACAGTAAAACTATACTTTAAGTCATGTTAGAAAGTGTATGTCTGTGTACCTATGATTTTTTCAGTTATTTCCTGAAACAAAATAGTCATGATTTTAATGTTAGGATATACTGTGTTACAGCATCAAGTGCTTTGTATTTATAGATGAGGATGAACAGCCTATGGTTTAAATTAAGTGCTTTAAAAAGAAACTGATTTTCATAGAAGTCTATATATCTGAATCTTTTAACAGTGCATTTGTCCAGCTCTCTGCCCAAATGGGAACTGTGGGGACTCTGGGACAAGTTGGCCTAAACTGGGTAATAGGAATGAGGACATCTTCTAGTCTTGATGGGGGAATCCAGGTAAAAAAAGGGCAAGAGCTCAAAGTTGTTTTGAACACTCCAGAAGAATCTATGGAGATAATTAATTTCAGGTAAGATTAAGCAAAGACATCTTCCTGAAATAGTAACCGTGATAACTTCCTTGAATTGGAATGTAACTGGCAGGCTCATTAATAGAGTGGGAATATATTTTGTCTTAAAACAAACTGTTTCAGTCTGACTTACAGTCCAAATCTGCCGTTCAGAAGAAAGGGAAGGGGAAATTATTCTCTGCATTTTACATTGTTTTACCATAAAGCCATATTTTCAAATCAGATAATAAAAGATGTAAATGAAGTTTTCATACTCCCCTGTTTTTTCCTACTGAATATCAGTGCTGTTTTTGGAACTGTAGTGTCCAGAGAATCTAGTTTAATGTATTAAAGTTGTGGAGGGAAAGCTGATGGTATGTAGTGAAAATGGGTACAGAATGGTATTTGTCAAGACACTGGAGTTGTCTGTAGTATAGTGGTAACAAGGTGTGCTCATACCCTTCTGGTGAATGGTGAATTTTTAGTTTGGTTCCTTAATATCAGGTAAAGGTTACATTGTCAAATACCACCTCAGCACCTGTCAGGTGTTAAACAGATTGTGTTAATGCAAGTGAGGCTTTTTGGCCTTTTTTTTTTTTTTTTTTTTTTTTTTTTGCCGGCTTTCTCTTTTCTTGGGACTCTAAGATTTGATAGAAGTCCAGGTAGAAGGCACATATTGTAAAGGATATGTCAACTACATGCCTTTTAGACATGACAACAGATGAATGAAGTATTTACAGTATGCGGATTGTCATTCCTTAATTTTGGGCATTGTGATACCATAGGATGTGCAGCTCAGAAAAGAGCTAAAATGCTCTGGACTTCACATTTTAACCATCTATTCCCTTAGGAGTCTTTGAAATTACTAATGTAGTTGTGTTTCTGTCAACCAGGATGGATGACAGACCAAAGTGAAAGTCAAAGTAATTACAAACCTGATTGTGTATTATTTGAACTAAAGACTGACTGTAGAGTCTATGAGATGTTGCGTTAACTCCCTTGCTCCTATGAAGTGTAGAGACCATGATTCTTGTACAAGCAGTTTAGTGATGTTCTGGAAGAACTTAGAGGCTAGAACAAAACTAGTGTCCGTACATTGCCTAAGGTGAGACGAGGTGGGGGAAGGGAATAAAGTCTGGAAGCCAGGAAGTGAGTGGAGTTGCAATAAGATGACCACACAAAATTACACAGATCAGAGAAATCTAATACTGACTGTGAAGAACTGCGGAGGAATGTCAAGATAGTGACAGATTAACCATGGAAAACTGTGGGTAAAACTCAGTGCTAATTAGCAGAAATGTAGACAGATCTTAGCAGATCTTTCTCGTTTTCCCATCTGGGAGAAGGTGGCATATAACTGAGAATTTTGTTTAAATGTTGCAGTAACTTTAGCATAATTGTTTTAAGGTGAGTGACTGAAATTCTTGGTTGTAGCTCTAAGCTATACTTCACAATGGTGGATGAGATGGAAGATACAGATGTTTTCCAGCACCACACAGAAACCAGATCTTGCACTAGGGACGAAGGTGAGTCTAAATAGGTATTATGTTTGTCTTAGAAATCTTGATCATTCTGAAATATTCATAATAGATCATTTTATTTAGTAAAAGTTCTTGTTTACATACTGGTTCTAAGGTCTTAAGTGCAAAGTTTGTTTGCATTTTTTCTTTGTTGTTCTAACTGAATGATCAACTGTTGTCTTCCACCAGCGTCTAAGATTATTGGCTGGCAGCTGTGTTCTGAAATGTCGTATCCTGCCCCAGCCAGTGGTTTGGTTTTCCCTTTTACTGGACCTTCTAGAGTGGCTGTCACATTAACTAAGCAAGACAGAGGCCTGCAGCAGTACCTTGTGGAAGCTGCATATAACTATATTGCTCAGGTACCATTATGGCATGCTTTACTTAGATTTAGTTTATTATGCTGATAAAAGAATGGTATATCTTAGTACCACATATTCAGCTTAACTGGCTTTCTATTATTCCCATTACAGTGGGAAAATATATAGGAAATCACACATGTGAATTGTTATTATTTCTATTGTTATTATTTCTATTTATTCCCATTATAGTGGGAAATATATATGAAATCACACATGTGAATGCATATGTGGGTGTGTATTTCCAGATACAAAACTGCACACATGAATATTAAGTCATTTTGTTAGGTAAGAGTGATAGTGCTGGAATTAGAGACCAGGATTTCTGACTTGGTGCCCAGTACTAAACAACCTGGCCTCACTTCAGTGACTTGTGTCTGTTTGTGACAAAAAAACCTTCAAACCCCAAATTGTTAATTTACATTAAACACATTATTTAAAAGCAGAAGTTAGGCTTCAGTGAATCCCCTCCAGAAGGCTGTCAGTTTTCTTAATACATTTTTTTGAGCGAGCCCAGGGAAGGAATGGCTTTCAGCTTCTGCAGGGGACAATAAGAGTTTATGGCTTTTTCTAAAATGATAGTATAGGTGTTTTAAGATGGGTGGTGGGTGGAGTCTCACCTTCTGTCACAGACCAAGTGTGCTGCTGAGCTTGAGCTAAGTCTGGGAGATAATTTGGGCTTTGGCTATATTCGAGCACTGCTCAGTGTCTGTAAGACAGTGAGATAACAGCAATAAGCAGAGTAAGTTTTCCTTTGTGATTTTGTTTCCCTGAATATCTCTAATAAAAGCAGGAAAGGGGACAGGTATTTTCCTCTGCCAGAGAATCTGATGTCTGTAGGCAGGGCAAGCCGCAAACTGTCGGCTAAGCGCCCGCTCCAGGGTCAAGGCACTGCACCATATCCCACTGCTGATGCCAGAGTGTAAGGGCTTAAGGCAACTCTGCCAAACTGCAGTCACTTAGGCCTGAGCGGTACAACTTGAATTTGTAACTGGAAAGGTGATCTGATTTTCTGTTTGGCAGGATTCAGCACATTTTCAAAAGGTCAGTATGCTGTGAAATGCAAGGTGTTCAGATAACATTTTCTGAGTCAAGCACTGGACAGGGAATGGAAAATACAGCCTGGAAAATCAGATTATTTTTTGGTAAAAATTTTGAAAAACAGATAGGTGAAAAATTGTAGCAGTGAAGGTGGCTGTGATCATATGATATAACTCAGTGTGATATGTTGGTTTGTGAACCCTATGCCAATTGCAAATGTGCTTATCCTTTTTTCCTTCCAGGAGAACTCATGGATCCCAAATGAAGCCATCCTTCACTTCTTCATTGGGACTCCAAAGTCAGACTTGAAAAGGGATGTTGGCATTGACCTAAATTTTAGTGTCCCACAGAAGAAATTCAGAATCCAGTTTATGCAACCTAAGAAAAAAATTGAGATTGATGGTAGGTTTTTCAACTGAGAACCAGATCATCAGTTAATGTCAGTTAAAACTTCATTAGTATTAGCAGGGAAATGCCAGTATTTTTCAATCAATAATCTGATGCTAAAACTACATTACTGTGTAGTTTACTAGCAGTCAGTTTACTGCTTTAGGAGACACCCCATTCCTGGTGGTGTTTGCATCTTGGTTAAGACTATTCTGCACAGTCAGAGGTACAGTGCCTGGTTCACAAGCCCAGGTTAAAGAGGAAAGATGATACTAGTATAGATGAAGTTAAGGCTAAGGAGCACAGTGGATTGTTCTGTAATTTTTTACGTAAGCTGAACTGGCTTTACCGTTGCTGAATTTTAGTTTACTGTATGCTGTTATGGTATGAAATTACTTGCTGCCATATCAGTTAAGTACTGACCATGATATTTTTGTGCATTATAATAAAAACCAATTCAATCACAGTGTAACACAGAAAACAAAAGCAAAATACATTGATGAAATATAAACTGATAAATGTGTGGTAATGATATGACAACATAATTACATCTTTCCACTTCCCTGACATGCTGGTCAAGTGCTGTTTTGTTTTGATGTATTCTACTGTATCACATAGTTAGAATTTGTCCCTACAGATTTATTAATTTTGGTTTTTACCTTGGTTATTTTCAAACGGATTGCATAGAGGATTTACCTATATGGTGCGAAGCTTTGCATGCAGTGTTCCAAGCTCATGACAGTTTAGCACAGGCCTAAACAAAGTGTATAAATCTGATTGAGAGCTCAGCTGTTTTGTTGGAGACAGCTTCATTGCCTCTTTTCAATTGGTGCTCTCAAAATACCCTTTCAAAACAAAATGTGTACTCTGAGGACATTTTTGCAATCTGTTCCTAACTTTTTTCCTTTGTTCTGATATTTATGTTTTCACTCTATAAACGTATTGTTCACAGCCATGGCAGCTATCATCTTGGGTGCAGTTTTAAGAAGCACCATTGAACAGTACATGTCCAGAAAAAGTAATCATTTCTATTTTTCTCCAAGGGAGAATTGAGTTTTCTGGAAGTTCACGAGTTGGACACCTGGAGCTGATAGTAGATGATCAAGATGTATATTACATTAAGGTACATTTTCAGGTCATGAACTCTCATACTAAGATAAATAGCTAGATAAAAGCACAGAAAAGAAAGGCAATGAAAAACACACATACTGAAAAATAGTTCCAGCAGTCCATCAGAGAAATTACCAGTTCTCTTTATTGCATATTTTTGAGATACACTCAGTGCTAAATTGTGTTTCAAAAGCTTTTAAGGCATGGCTTCTACAAGTAATCTAAAGCAATATTTTCACATTCAGATGTACTCAAAGCTTTTGGGTTGCTTTCAGTGTTACATCAGTAGAGAAGATCAAATTGGTCTCATTATGTGTATGTGGAGTCACACAGTTTTTCAGAGCCGTATTCTGACCATGCATAAAGACACTGAGTAAGCGTAGGCTCATTTCTTTGCTTGTGTGGACTCTATAATTGTACAAATCTCTAAGATACTATTGTTTATATCACAGAAATATATTTTCTTTTTAAAGCACTGGGGGCAGTAAGCAAGAGAATGCCAGTATTTGAACTCTGAAATTAAAAAGCAAATAAAAATGCAGGTGGGAGTTTATCCCTGAAACTCTACTGATGTTTTTGTTTCTATTCCAGGGCTTGAACAATTTTTTCATTATGCAGTTGATACCCATAGCAGGATGCCATGTCTTATGAGGGCCTCCAAAGCCAGTCAGTTTCGAACACTCTGCGTTTTCCTGCAGTGAACACATTATATAACAGATTTTTTTTTTTTCCTAGAGTAATATTTCAGCAGAGTTTTTGGTTGTTTCTCGTTAACCCAGACACTATTCAGCACTGTGGATTCTTTGCATCTAGTCCAACCTATATCTAATTACCTCTGTGAGAATGCCAGTATTTTGAGTGACACCGTATTATTTTTTGGCCCAGTATTGTAACATTCTTGATGACTTCAGTCAGTGCTGAAGCCAGCAAGAGGTGGAGGAATTAGCATCTCGCACCACTGTGGTTTTTGTGTAACCGGAAAAACAAATCCGTCCTTCCACCCAGTTATTTACCTACAACAAGTTTTATGGTTTGGGAGGTAGAAGAGGGGATTGTTGAGTGTATAGAAAAAAACTCTTTTCTTCCTCCTCTCATTTCTGAAATGCCCAAGTGTATACTATTGTTTTCTCAAATCAGTTTGTACTGTTGAGTGGCATGGGTTTTGGTTTTGATTTTTTATTTGTTTGTTTATTGTAGGGAATGACAGATTTGCAGGTGCGGGTTGGAGAGCAGAAATACATGACCCAACTGGAGGTAAAGCTGATAAAGGAAAGCAGTCCTATCGTTCTGTCAGGAAACATCACTAAACAACTTGGCAAGAAGATAGCTTTTTCAGTATCTCTGAATAATTTATTGAAGGATGCTGCATTTCTCTCAGGTTAGAGCACAATAAGTGTTTGCCATATAAATGTAAGTTCTGGAGCCCTTATATATTAGGTTTGCCTGGTTTTGGACATGCACTTCTAAAGCTCCTTTCAAATCGGTAAGACTGCCTTCTGAAACTACTATCTTTGATAAACTTGTATGACTATAT
Source organism: Psilopsiagon aymara (assembly GCA_024733675.1). Taxonomy (NCBI): domain Eukaryota; kingdom Metazoa; phylum Chordata; class Aves; order Psittaciformes; family Psittacidae; genus Psilopsiagon; species Psilopsiagon aymara. The sequence continues at coordinate 48,246 of JANRGW010002624.1, read as the reverse complement.
TTCAGAATAATAGGAATTATAAAACACCTTGTTGTTTAAGTCTGTTTTTCATTACTGTGGAAGAGGGTAAGGAAATAAGATGTAATCCCACCTAACAAAAAATGCCTAAACAATAACAGCTCTTAAAATGTTTTCTCATTTTCACTTCTGTTAGTACAAAACTGCAGAGACATGTATGTGGCTAAATGTCTCTTAAACCTGTTCTGAAAATCTTTATTTTTTCTTCTCGCAAATACACTGAAAGGAAAATGAAAGTATCAGAAAGAGGGCTTTACTACTTTATGAAATATTTTTTTTTAAAGGTAAATTAATACAGAGGAATAAACCTATAATTTAATGTAAGGCTCTCATTTTTTCCATAGTATTTCTTACTCTAGTCTCCGTGTGGCAAAGACATTGAAATATCATAGGATTATGCAGTGTTTCCAAGTAAAACTAGCTTTTAAGGAATGCAAAATGGCAGTTTGGTTTTTGGGAGATCAACTTAAGGTGAAATTTTCATCTTTAGTTTTCACATGGATTACCAGGACATGTTTTAAAAAACAGTTCTGGTCTGATTTTAAACTCCTGTCCCCTGAAATCTAGAATGCACCAATTCTGTTACAAAGTCACAACCTTGCTCTGACTTATGTAGTGGGAAATACTTGCATGTTCATATATTAGGTCTTAATTAAAAGATCAGTCTGTTAGAGGTTATTTCCTTTTAGAAGCAGCTTTGACTGGATTCATTTCACTAAACTTTAGGCAGTAGCTGAGAAATAGGAAGATGCTGGCCAACCAGCTCTGTCTTTTTATTACACAAGGAGTACATCATGATTAGACAGGGTGAGACTGAATGCATTCGGTTTTTCACACTGTAGCATAACTTTTCTGGTTAAAGTTACCTCTGTGTTCTACGACTGCGTAATCACTTCTACTCTTTTTGTAGTGTTTCTGGAGAAGAAGATTGATGGTAAGCTGAGACAATACTCATTGGAAGGAGAGACTTACCTTCCAGGTGTTGTTGGAGTTCACGTCATCAGTCTTCTCAAGCAAACTGAAAGCTTGTGGTCTCATGGTTTGAGGATAAAATATGGACTCTTAGGTACAGTGAAAAAGAGGGAAAGCAAAAGCATTCTCTTTGTCTCGTTTTTCTGCAAGTTGTTTGACTGTATGATTGGGACACTCTTAACAAGAAAGTTTTCACTCTTTGATTCTGCATAGAAAAAAGAGAATTAATTTTTCTAATGTGCTTTTCGCAAGCATGTCCAATACTTGGCTTTTTTAATGGGAGTGCTCCTAATTAATTTGTGTTCTCAAGTGTTAATACAAAATGAATTGTTGCATGCATACACAAAAAAAATGAGTGATTCTTTGTAGGAAAGAGTTGGCTGTGCTCTTCAGGCTGCAGTGTGTGAACTGTGCATTAATTTTATTGGACAAAGCAGGTGAGTGTCAGTATACTTATATCAAGGTATTGAATACTTACAGTAGCTAGTCATGATAAACATTGTAGGGTAGTTGTATGTGTAAAGTATGTTGCCCATTCAAAAAGCCTATAGCAATATAAGTAATAAAGATTTCATAAACCTACACCAGTATGAGCCCATAATTTTACCAAAAATGCCATGCTGATCAGAGTTTTTTATGCACACAAACAGAAACATACCTGAACACTTACCAACAGTATTGGATGATGTCTAGCTATAGCTATGTAAGTATGAATTTACATACTTAGATCCTAAGCCATATATATACACAGCCAGCTTGGCATCTCTTCTGCCTGAAGTGGTCAGCAAGTGATCCCTTGTAGAAGTAATCCTACTCATTGATTAAGTTTAGGTATTAATAAGTTCAGGTGTTAAGAAACAGTGTTTTGACAAAAGCACTGTAGTAAAATGTGTCTAGTCTTGAGCAGTTAGTGGAAGTAATTCTTGAGCTGAACTTCATGGTAGTGCAATTATGCCATTATTGGTGCCAGACTGCACAAACTTTGGTCAGACCTTTAGACATCCCGACCTTTTACATGAATTAAATATCTACTTGTCTTACACTTTTTACTCTAATAATGTTTTAATTTTCATGGGTGTAAATCACTTATTTAGCAAATGCAAACTAACTGTTTTTAAATGCAGATTCATTAAATGTGTGCTTTCCTTTGGATTCATAAGATAAATCAATGAGAAGATACCTGTAAAAATTGACACATCTCACTTTAATGTTTTTGAAAAAATAGAAACCTTGAAGCCAGGACTAGGTTTATGCTATTAACATTTTGAAAGTTTACTTCTGATTTATTTGGATAGATAACTTTGTGATTTAACTTGAACAGGAGAGGCAAAGAATCTTCATCATGAATGCACTATGCGGCAAAAGATGAAAGTGGAGACAGGTGCACATGGCATGCACAAAATTGATATTGGGCATGAATTTCACTGTATGCAGACTCCGACCTATAATCACAAGGTAGAGATACTGGCCGAAGCACTTAGTACTTGTGTGCCTAATATCCTGGTGTAACTCACATACTGGGGGGCCTTAAACAGAGCAATGCCCAAGATTCCTTTTTTGGATCACTCTTTTTCTACTCATCGTATTTCTCTTTGCTTTCTATGTAGACAAAGATAGCCAGTCCAGTAACTTGCTGCTAATTTGTGCAGTCCATTGCAGCTCTAAATGATGGAACTCTCCAGTGATGTTAATGTATTAATTTGCAATTAATGCAGAATATTTGTGTGAAGAAATTAGTTACAAGTTTATGATTTATCTTGTTTTTACCCTTGTAACTGAAAGTCAGTTTGCTTATTCTTCAGAAGTTATATGTCTGCAAAATAAGACATTTTAACATGTTCTGTATTAATTTTCTGGTTCAGATTTGTGTGCTTTCTTATAAATTTCAGTGTGTGTGACCCTTTCATGCAGAAAAGCAGATATGTTTAAAGTTTCATCCTTTAGAGATGGCACAAAGACAAAGGTTAATTTAAAGGCAAATCACCGTAAATACTGGGTATTTACTGCAGAACAGAGAACTGGCTGAAGAATAAGCTTCTGAATTAAAGGGAAATTTTCTATCCTTTCAGATTTGGTTTTGGTCCAAGTTGGACTGAAGCCAAGAAGTATTAGCATTTCCCATAAGCAGGATCTTGCCAGGCTTTGCAGCTGCCCTATGAATCCACGTAGGCCAGTCCATCCAGTACCTGAGTCCAGTTACCTTAGCTTTTGAGAAAAGCAATTTGTCTGGAAGCTCATAGTTTGGAGCTCTTTATGCTGAATTTCTTTCTTCTGATGGAATATGATTTTTCTGTGGAAAGTTTGCAACCCTTTCTGCTTTAGTCTTGCTACTTGGGACTATTTCTACACACATTTAACAGCAGTGAATAAAAGAGCCTGGTTTCCAGGAAAAAGGTGGTTTTCTATTCTTTAGGTTCACCTGAAACATGAAACGAGTGCATCTTGGCTTTCCTCCCAGATGGAAGTTAGCTATGGGAAACACTGGGATGAAATAAACAACAAGAAGAGACTTCTGATTAGCCAAGCATTTAAGAACAGTTCCAGTTCATCTCTAGTCAACTATTTCATGGAGGTAATCATGTGGTGAAAAGTAAGACCTTCACTTCAAATGTTTAACAGACCGAGAGAAAATTTGGGGTGAATTTATTTATTAAGACTTTTGCGTTAAGTATTAATGAGTCAGATATCCAAATCTACGAAGTTTGAGTTATGTACAGTCTTAACCCAAGCTTGTAAGATCACTGGCATTTAAAATGAACACAAGAAAGCCAGTAGATGGATTTTTCAAATGCTGAAAAGTGTTTGGGGGTAATGTGGTCTGAGGTTTTTCTAGGTTTTGCAGAGATTCATGAAGATTGCTTTTCTCACACAATGTTGAAGGAAAATACAGGTTATAATAACTCTGAATATTATGGCATTTACCTGAAAGTTGGTATGGACCTGGGTTTTGTTGCTTTTGGAGTTTTTTTAATAAATTGATTTCTAGTCTGAATTAGTAACAAGTTTTCCTGTGTAGTAAGGTGTAATTAAAAAACTCAGTTTATGCCTTCTTTTGGAAGCACATTCTGTGGGCTACAAAAAGAAAATAATTATTTATATTGGCATGCCCTCTTATCTTTTGTCTTATTTGTAACAAGGACCCACAGAAATTCCAAAAACTATTCCTGTAAGTTTCTGTCATATTAGAAGTTGCAGGTCTTCTCCGTTACTTTCTTAGATTGGGTCATAGTTTTCTGAGTCATTATTCTCTTTCTATATGGAGTAGTTGTAAGCACAGAATTTATTTGTGATTCCAGCATAAACTGACCTAGATTTTGATGTTTGTTTTTTTTTTTCAACAAAGTAAATTACTTAAAAATTAATGAGAGTTTTCCTTTTTGAATCCCAAATAGGTGCAGCAAATGCATATTAAAGAAATCCCTATCTGTAATTGCTCAGCGTTCATGAAAAGCTGTAAAGTGAATGGCAAATATGCAGAGCAGAAGCGCTACTTGTGACTTTTCTGCTACCCTGTGTGTGTGTGTGTGTGTTAGCTTAGACAGCCCTGAAGATAGAATCCTGCTTTTATTTAAATGTGCTTAACTTGTTTTCCAGTTTACCATGCAAGTCCTGGAAAAACAGGTGAATTATAGAACCCGGCTCCAGCACTCGCACACCTCTCAGATTTATTTGCAGAGCAGCACCAACTTTGAGGTGCAGTACAATGACTACGTGCCATTTGTGGCTGGGCTGCAATGGAAAGACGCATCCAGAAATGGCCTGAAGAAGTGGGAAGGTGAAGTACCACAAACCATTTCAAGTCTGTGATTAGAAAAGCAGGCATTGAAAGTTGCTGCTGGGATTTTGTGAGCAAATTTTGTGTGGGTATAGCAGTCATAGAAATAATGGTTGGGAGAGACAAACCCTGGAGGCTATCAAGACCAGCCTCTTGCTCCATCACGACTGTTCCTAACATTAGATCACATCTCGTGTGGCTTTGCCTAGTAGAAGTTTTGGAGCCTCCAACTTTCCACAGCCTCTTTAAACAAGAGCCTTAGCCTCTAAAAGTGCAGTTTATAGCCATTGTCCATTGTACTGCTGCCTCTTCGAAAGAGTTTGCGTTCCTCATCTTTGCCATTTACTTTTAAGTTAGCTGTAGGCAACTACAGATTCCCCTGGTCTTTTGGCAGACTAAACAAGCCTGCTGCATCTCTTCTTGTCACAGGTCTTGTTTAGCCCCTTTCCCATCAGAGCTGCCTTCTGGTGTAGCTTTCCTGGTTCTCACCATCTGTCTTGATCTGGGTGCTCCCAAACGAGATCCAGTGCATAACCTCTCCTATGCTGTGCAGAGTGGGATAACTTTGTCTGATAGCTGTACTCCTAATGTAGACAAGTAATGTCCTGTTAGCTTTTGACTGAGATACCTGACCAAGAAATGAACCATGTTTTAAAAAAGTTCTTTACTCTCGAAACATGGAACCAACATTGACTCCATTATCTGAAAAACACTGCTTCCAATGAAGCCAAATGACCAAAAAATTATTTCTTATAAAATTTCATTTCACATTTCTTCACATGGCAATAAAAATGCTTATGGCCAAAGATACACAAAAGCACTAAAAGTTGTGCATACAGAAACATCTTACTGAACTAAATGCTGCATGAAATCTTGTTCAAAATGTATGTATTGGAGGACTGAATTTCATTGTTGGCCCATGTCAGAACAGTTTTGATTAAGGCCATTGTAATTATGCAAATAATGGTTATGGACTTACAGTTCCGGTAAAGATTTCACGTTTTGTTGCAGATCATGCAGTAGAACCTGTTCCTGGTGCCAGTTAGAGACTGGACTTCATGCATTTCCATTTATTAACAAACCTCCCTATGTGTTACACTATAAAGCATGTTATGCTAGTGAAGGACATATGTTTCATTGTATACCATCCAGGAAGAGACTAGCTTGAGAGGAGCATTGTGCCCTTATTTCAAAACCCCAGCATCTTACCAGCTTTGTTGCAGAGTTAGAATCCAGGAAGCCTGAAATCTAACTTTTCTGCCAGCTTTAATATGTGTTCCTTCCAGGTGCATTAAATATAGACACCCCATGGCTATATTTGTATGCAGCTCACAAACTACATCAGCCTCAGTATTCTGCTTATTTGTTGACTATGGAGCTGACAACTGGAAAATCTCTCTCCATTAAAAATCTTGTAGTGGAACTATTATATAAAGATCAAGGCAATGAAAAGGAAGGGAAAGTTCACATTTACACACCAGCTACCACATACCTACAGGTAAAGAATGCGATGCTTCCTATAGTATATGGCTTTTATGATAGAACTTTGTGACAGATACCACCTAGAAATGGCATCGTGCTGAACTCTTGTTTGGCATGCTGTATGGAGTAGCTTGTTTGAGAAACTCATGCATTATGTGCCAGCTTATAAGAAAGGATCTTGAAATGTTTATGGTCATCTGTTCTCTGTGTTTGAATTATGAGCAGCTTGCTCTGGGGCAGACAAATTGGCACAGCCAGGGTCTTTTTATTAGCTTCGAAAAAAACCTTGAGGAGAAGGACTTGGAGGTGCTGGTGAGCAAGAAGCTCTCCCATGACCCAGTTCTGAGAGCCTGAACCCAGAAACTGTGACCCCATAGCATGAGCAGCAGGACAAGGGAGGGGGTTCTCCCCTCTACTGGGCTCTGGGGCGACCCACCTGCAGTTCTGCATCCAGCTCTCTTGCAGCAACGCAAGAGGCATGTGGACCTGTTGGAGTGAGATCAGAGGAGGCCACGTAGGTCCTGCAAGTGCTTTAGCACCTCTGCTCTGGTGACAGGCTGAGAGCTGGCTTATTCAGCTTGAGAAGAGAAGGCTCCGGGGAGACTTTAGAGCAGCTTCAAGTGCTTTAAGAGAGGCGAACAAGAAAGCTGGACAGGGGCTTTGGACAAGGGCGTGTAGTGGCAGGACAAAGGGGGATGACTTTACACTGTCAGAGGGGAGATTGAGATGATAACTTAGGCAGAAGTTCTTCCCTGTGAGGGTGGTGAGGCCCTGGCACAGAGAAGCTGTGGCTTCCGCATCCCTGGTAGTGTTCCAAGGCAGGTTGGACAGGGCTTGGAGCATCTTGATCTAGTGGAAGGTGTCCCTGGCCATGGCAAGGGGTTGGAACTAGATGAGCTACAAGGTTCCTTCCATCCTAAACCAGTCTGTGATTCTAAGCTTCTTCCTAATTTATTTTAGACTGTTCTATGCAACAGAGGTTTAAAACTGATTTTGCCACAGTTTCTGTGCATTAAGCAATATGATAAACCTGTCACTATGCAAAGTGTAGATTTGCTTGAAGAAATTTCTTATCTGCTTCTGTATAAATGACATGAGAGCTTGGAATTTTTGCCTTTCTTTTAGAATCCACTGCAATTGTCTAAATCTTTAACTTAGGTTTATGTTTAAGGTGTTCCTTTATTCTGAACTGCAGCTTTTCCTCTTTTATCACTGCTAGTTCAGGCACTGTGTGAAGGATTATGAGAAACATTCTTGAATGAGAAAAAAATGCTTATAAACTGTTTTCTTTTAAACTACTTAGATTTTCCTCTCTCTGTTGCTTAGAGGGGATAAAATAAACTTTGAGGTCTTTATGGCAGTTCAGAGTAATTGAACAGCTGCACTCTATTTCTAATAGTTCTTGTAATCATCATTGCCAAGAAAATGGATTCATTTCACCTCTGTGCTGTGCTGCTTTCTGTACTAACTCAGCCAGACTAATGTGTTTGCCTTTGTTTTTCAGGCATCTACATTTAATCGTCTTGAGAGGAATGTTCTCCATAGCTATAGTGAAATGGTATCTCTGTGGAATCAGCTTGTGAAGAATGAGATTCATTTGGAGAATAATGAACGAACCAAGTTTCTCTGCTTTAAGATAAAGAGTCCAAAACAGGAGTTTAACTTCACAGCCAGCTGTCAGAATCTGCCAGTGGTAAGAAAGAAATACAAATGCAATTTCTTTGACTCAGCACTGTGTTTTTCAGGTCCGCCACCTTTCTGGAGATGTTATTGCTGGTGTTGAAACTTAAACACTTCTAGTGTTGTTTCTGTTTCTGTCTGTTTTGGCACTCTGCTGTGTAAAACTAGGTTCAAAAAGAAATGGACAGAAACCTGTGTGGTGTATTTTTAAGCACTCACTTATTTGGGAGGCCAACTACAGACAGAAAGGGAGGGGAGGATGAGAGACCATATTGCTAGAGAGAGTGATGTATAGATGCGGTTACTTAATGTTGGTGCAGATGTATGGCAGGTGTGGAAAATTCTATTGTCTTGGAGAATCAAAATGTCTTCCCTGCTAGTGAACATAGCACCAGCCTTGGTGTATATGCTATTTTAGCCTTTACATCCTTTCCAATCTTAAAAACATTTTTGCAGCACAGGAAGGGTAATCATCAATTTGTCCTTCAAAGAGATAGTTTGATCAGCTTCTTGGTCAGTTCCTTGCAGGACATATTAAAACAAAAAGCGTTTTCCAAGTCGTGAGGTACCATGCTTTACAAATCTGATTACTTTTTGTATGTAAATGTACTGGTGCCAGAGCTAAAGCTTGCTCATATTGCAAATACGTTGCACTTAAGTGATACATTATAGGGCATTTGTCTTCTGCTTGAAGTCAGTTTTCTACATAATTTAATCCTATATAAATGCAGATCAGGATTTAAACTGAAGCAGAAAGGGGTTTATCTGTGAACTGATAGCCTTGCTGCAGCCTGTTGAGCAATGTGGCTTGTATATTGATGTTCCTGAGTATGAATGAAGTAAATTTGATGCAATTATCCTTTCTTCTTCTGGTCTCATGATCTGAATGTAGCCTAAGAAGACAAACTTCTCAGTAAAGACTGTGTGGAGAGATTATAAAAGGCTGCCTGTCGTGCTACAGTTTGAAGGCCAGATAGAAGAACTGAAGAAGGAGAAGATGCTCTATCAAAAACGTGGAACCCTCTATTTCAGGTTCAGTAGTTGAATTATTTTTATCTCTGAAGATTGTTTGGCCTGAATTTTATGTGCAGTGTGATGCCCTTGGGAAATTTTCTGGGTTTTACAAAGTGGAAATGCCACATATACAAAGCCTGTGCTTCCTCCCATCTGTCTCTCAAAGCTTGCTTGAGCACAGGAACTTCATGGGCTAGTTATTTGCATCCACTATTTTTTTCCCTTTTTACTGAAAGGATAGTGAATAAAGTTGTCAAAAGCAACAGGCCATCTATGCTGTGGCAACGTGTATGTTGGCAACTCTATTAGGCATCTAGCCTTCTTTCATGAAAACAGCAGGACTTAGGATGTGTTCAAACTTTGAAGTGGTGAGAAGTTCCAAAATTCAGATCTGATCCTTTGTACCATCCAGATGCCTTTTTTCTAGTTCTTAGGAATAAGTTAGTAATTCTAAAGACAAAGGTATCCCTCTTAAAACACAACAAATGCTCACTTAGATTTTGGAACATTTCCATTTCCTGCTGAGAATGAATACACTGCTTCTAGATATTGGCTGGTTCTGAAATTTCTCTCTTCATTACCCGTTATCAAAATACCGCTTGAAGGCCTTGGTAAAAATGTGTGATCAGACTTGAGACATCTGGATCCTCTCTGGGGACATCTCAGCTTTCTTAAGGCACAGTAGGGTCAACAAGAGTGCACAGGCTCCCTCAGGAGCCACTGTGCATCTTGGAGATAGATAAAAAATAATGTGAGATGCCTTTTCAGTAGTGGAAAAAATACCTAAATAAGGAACAAAGAGCTGTACCAGATATCCTAACATGTATAAAGGCCTGCTTATAAAAGTTAATGCATTTTTCCAAGAAACCCAACTAAGTTATATATGCAGAAATATTTAATAAAGTCCATAAAACATTACATTGAACTACTCCAAGAGCTATGTAGTGGCTGAGCATCTGTTGCATAGGATTCTTGGCATGCAGATACTGTTTCCCCAGAGAGTATAAAATGTGGTCGATAGTGAGATTTTCAAAGCTGTCATTAGTTTTTGGACACTATCCCTGTTGGAAGTAAGTCTTGGCAGTGCAGGTATATAAAGTGTGTGTACTGTCAATGCATGTTAGAATTTTAGAGCAGCACCCTCTTCCATGCCCTTCCAAGCCTTTCCTGAATCCAGGATAGAAACTCTTTATCAGAAATTCTGATAAGTGCATGTGGCTTGTATGAAGCTGCAATTATGCTCTACTAACTTCTTAGAAGTTCTAGTCCTGTGTGTTTTGCTTCTGTATGTAACACCCTGATGGTATCTGCAGCTGAAATTTAGCAGTTCAGATTGAACTCTATATGATTTCTTTCTGTAGTTGTCTGTCAAGGTCTTTCATACTGCTTAATCCTTGTTCTGTTCCAGACACCCTTTCAAAGTGCCAATTTTGCAGAGCTTCCTTCTGCAGGAGACGTTTACTGTTGACAAAAAGCAAAAGCACTATTTAATGGAAACAAAAGTTCTGATAAATGGGCTGGAGGAAACAGTTCAAACTCTTACACTTGGTTACCAACCTGAAAACCCCTATGTGAGTTATACAACAATTTCCTTTAATCTGACAAATAAAAAAGTCAGCAAATGAGTGATTTACTGTATATATATCGTATATTCCTTGCATTTCCTCTCAAACTTTTTTCAGATTTGTGCTGGCTTAGTTCATCCGTATAACTACAAGTTGTTGCCCAAAGAAGTTGAAATATGCATTTTAACTCAAAATCACCAAAATGTAAGTAAATTTCCCATTAAAATCAGTTAGTAGGAGACATTCATTACATATTCATTTACAGTGTATTGTCTTTTCAGACCTATCTTGCTTCTCTTTAGCTTCTCACCATGTAAATGCTGTGCCCAAAAGGTCCAAAGAGCAGTGATGTGGTTGGTGCCTCCCTAATACAGTGTTTTGTATGATAATATATAATCATACATTGTGTGCTAATATATTATAAGACTATTTAATGTATTAAATACTATTATGCCTTAATGTTATTAAGTATGGGAAAGGAATGGATTCAGAATTTTCATCCTTATTTAGGTGTATCTGTTCATCTTCCTTACAAAACACAGGGATTTTTCCCTGCTTTGCGCATTTTTCATTCTGACAACCCACAATATAATAGCTTGCAACACTTTCATTTTTCATAATATGTAGGGATGATTTCTCTCATCTTTCATGATATATAGGGTTACTATTCAGTATAATTTGCTTATTATTAACATAGTTGAAGCATGAGCTTGAGACTGCCTTGAAGATCAATAAGGAAGATGTTCTCAGCTTTCTGGGGAGATATGAGGACAAATCCAGTGAGGCAGGTCTTAGACATCTTTTACTCATGGATGTGACACATTCATTCCAGGTATTGGTGCTTTTCATTTATGGCGTTTTATTGGTGGTAGTTTTACTGCATTGTCTTTAATATAGTAATTGGTTTATGCTTTTAGCTTTCCTTGTTCAATGAAGTCCTGGCCCTCACAAAGTATTTCAGCAAATCAAATCATAATTTGCATCGATCTGTCCTGTAAGAAAGACACTGACCTTTCATTTTCATACTTTTTTTACCACAGTTCATTTGGTTTTCGGTGTCTTTGAGTAAAACTGGTGAAATTCTGTTCACACATTTGCTTATACGCATCCTTCACGTAATACTGAAAGTTCAAAAATCAAATCACAAGAGGTAGTTGATGGGAATGCAGTGATCATGTTCACATTTTGCTTTGTCAAATAGCTTGAGTTTCCACAAGCAATGAGCCTAAGTGGGGAGCTGTTTTCCAGGCAGACTAAACTGGAACACTGTGACTACAGTGTGAGTGTAAAAGCCATCATCAACAAGAACATGTCCTCACAGGTCAGTTCCCTGATTATTACAGTTTTGTTGCTTGAAGTTGTGACTTTTGCATTTCATACACTCAGACCCATGTTGAATCTTGAGTAGCATGCATTAGGAACACATGTCAACCTGGGAGCTGTTTAACTTTGTGCTATAAATTGCTCTGCAACTACTTTCAAGCATGAGAACACAAATGTATCTGTACACTATAGAGCTGGTCAACTCATGTGGAGTTCAGTAGTGGAGAGGTGTAAATTGTTAGGGAAACAGTTAACTTTTTATGGTTAGAGTTTGTTCTGGCTAGATGGCTAAATCCAGATGGTGTAGGTGGCTTCTGTTCTGTCTGAAATTCAGAAAACTCTGAAAGTCAAGTTAAAATGTACTTAAAATTCAACGTAGTTTGTAATTTCTTGTTGAAAGCTCTAGCATGATATCAGGCGGATGTGCAAAATCAGCTGCCATCTGTAGCTCTTGTTATCAATTCAGAAGGTTCTTTCTCTAGGATTAGCTTTATACTGTGTGGTGGGCCGAAGTAAAGACAGGGACATCACTTCCCTGTTACCTTCGCAGACAAAACAGACTCAACTTGGAAAAATGAATTTATTTCCAAATAATAATGATCAATGTGAGAAACAAAGATGAGAAATAAAAGCACCTTTTCTCCTTTGCTGCTCCCTGCTTTTTCCCAAGCTCAACTTGTCTGCAGTCTTATTCTTCAAACTTAATGTCCTGTTTTTTTTCTCTGTGTAGGCCCAGGCATCCCTAAAGAGTTATGGTGAGAACAGTTTCAATAGCTCTTTTTACCTTCATTACAATGGAAGGGACATGCTGATGCTGGAGGTTGATATGAACAAGGAAAACAGGAGAAAAAAAAGAGCTGTTGAATTGAGGGCTTTCCTCCATCAGGCAATCCTGACAAATCCAGAATCAATACAATTCCGGCTTGTAGGCAAAGTATTTCCTTCAAGGTAGAGATATCAGAATGTTATTTAATAGAGGAGCTAGTGTTTTCTGTAATACATATTTAGAAGTAGCTACTTTCATATAGCTGCAGCAGAAGCCACTGAGGAAATGCTGTTTCATGTGTTATCAGTGTTACTGAAATAATTTTGCTCTTTGTCTCATAAGCTGGTATAATAAGTTGTGTTCATGTTTTCTAGTTGCTTTCCTAGGACTTTGTATGGAGAAACTTGAATGAACAGTTGGTACTGTAATACTCATTTTAGATCAACAGTTGTTTCCCACTTCCCCCCACCCCCAGTGGTTTGTCCTCTCAGAAGTAAGGAACTAATATTTACAAGCTATGCCAGTGTTTATTACAAAGTATTTTGGAAAGCTCTGAGGTGGCAGGGATGGGAAATAGAAATTTGGCCCTCCCAAGTTTCAGCTGTCTTTCAGCTATTTTTCAGATTTCATGAATATGAAAGTGTGCAATGAAGGAGCTGATGTTTTTGTGGAGGTCTCAGTGTTTAGCAATTTAAGAATTGGATGGGATAAAGAGAATGAGGAGACAAAGAAATAAGAAGTTATTACAATATCACAATTCTGTAGAAGCTCATTAGAATCATAGAATAGTTTGTGTTGAAAGGAAAATTCAAAGGTCATCTAGTTCAACCACATCCGACTTGGCCTTGAATGTCTCCAGGAATGGCATATCCACCACCTCTCTGTGCAATCTGTGCCAGTGCTTTACCATTGTCATTGTAAAGATGTTTTTCCTCACATCCAGCCTCAATCTTTCCTCTTTTAGTTTAAAACCATCACCCCTTATCCTATTGCAATTAGATCTAGTAAAATATTAAAATTAGATTAGCAAAATAAAAAATAAAAGATCCAAGAAAGATATTTCATGTGTTTTTGCAGCTTACTTGCAGTTCTGAGCTTCCAATAGTAAATTAATTTATTTAAATACCAGAGTAGGCTGGTATTTTATCAATTTATCACAGCTTACTTGAGAAAGTAAAATAGAATACTTAAAATTTCTGGAATGATTTGCTTGGATTTATTTTACAGGGAGAAAAGAGAGAGGAATAAAAGATTGAATATTTCTGGGGAATTGCTATAAAGATGCAGTCTATACAAATTTCAGTCACCGACTGATGAAGTTAATCTTACTTGCCTGAATTTTGTAGTTCACTTCTTCCTGTCAAGTGGATTCTTACTGAGGTTTTACTTGTCATCAGGCTTTCAAGAGTGTTTCAGTTTCTAGGAGGGATGTCTAACAGTATGAAAATATGATTCCCTCACTTGTAGGTATTTTGTGTGATATAGTTTAGTCTAGAAAGTCAGACATTTCAACCTACAGTTTGTTGAAGGCAATGTAAAAAATGTGTCTCAGTCTCATTCTTGAAACACTGAAAATTGAGTTTCTTGTTGCTCCAGCAAGTTTCCCTAAAAAGCTGTACTGTGTTTCTCCAGCGTTGTTCAAGTCAGAGCCAAGATACAAGGAAATAATGATTGGTTCATTTGCCATACTCAAACGGTGGTGGCATTTAAAATTATTGTTTGTGCTGAATTCTCAGTGCTGCTTCTAAATCAGAAATGAAGAGAGTTTTAATATTATGACAGAGAAGAGTTCATTTCCAACTCTAACTCTGTCCAACTCTTATCTTTTTCTTTTATTAGGGATGAGAAAAGCATCCAAAAAATTTGAAGAAAATCGGTATGCCAACAAGTGAGGCTTTACTGAGTAGTTTTATAAACACCTGATGAATAACATACATATATTCATTGCAAGGCATGTGATTCACTGATCCCCAACATCAGAACAAGTGCCCAGAAGGTCTGTGGAGTCTCCATACTTGGAGTTACTCAAAACTTGGCCACACATGCTCCTGAGTACCCTGCTTTCATTGATCCTGCTTTGAGTGAGACAGGGGTTGTCTTGACAATAATGAATTAACCATAATAATAAGATGTTAATATTTTTATCTCTGTCTTTTTAGACTTTTGATATCTTCTGAGATGAAGCTTAATGAAAATAGGCTTTGCCTAGATTTTGTGGGAGCCAGGAAGCAGAAAGTTGGTCTTGTTTTGTCCCTATATGGGAAAGTCCAACACACATTTGCTGGATTAAAGGCTGTACCTCATAGTCTTTCTCTGAATGGATTACTGATGTGCAAAAACAACATTCATGACGGTACTTTTTTACTGTGTCTTTTGTGTTAAGTCTGCAGCTGTCTGAGGAGCTTCTTAACTTTAATATATTTCCTTACTGAACTGCATACTGCATTCAGCTCTGGGGCCCCCAACATAAGAAGAACATGGACCTCTTGGAGTGAGTCCAGAGTAGGCTACAGAAATGCTGTGAGGCCTGGAGCACCTCTGCTCTGGAGACAGGATGAGAGAACTGGGCTTGTTCAGTCTGGAGAAGAGAAGGCTCCAGGAGGACCTTAGAGCAAGTGTCTAATGGGGTTAAGAAAGCTGGAGAAGGGGCTTTGGATAAGTACCTGTAGGGACGAGGCAAGGGGACTGGAACTGCATGAGCTTTAAGGTCCCTTCCAACCCAAACCATTCTATGATTCTATATGTAATGCAGAAGAGACTAATTAGCATGAAAAATGAACTCTTAGTCTGTGTGTTGATGCTTCTTTTCAGTGAACTAACATAGATCTATAATTTTAATTTTTTCACTGATTGAAGGAAGTGGTGGGTGGAATCTTTCCTATCCGGCTCTTCTGAAATTAGGGGAGGGTGTGTGTGTGTAGAGAAAGCTGACTTCAGGCCCTTAGTCTTCTGAATGGCTCCATGGGTGGAGTAGGTCACTGCAGAGCTCTAGAGGGATTATGCAAGTATTAGGTCATAGTTGCACTGTAAATTTTCCTTCAGAAAGCAGTGCAGTGCAGTCCATCGCCTAGAGCACAAGCGGCTTGGTGAAGAAAAAGAAACAGCTGCCAGAATTAATAATACGTGATTTGTTTTAAGCACAGACACTTATAGCAGTAGAGAAACTCCCAACAATAAACTGATTTGCTCTCTAGATTAGGCTAAATGATCTATTATAATAAATGGAAATTCTTTTATTTCCTCCTGCTATTAAATTAATGCCTATTTTACAAGTTGCTTATAAAAATCTGGTTATTTCTGTCCTGAAGAACTCTCCCCACAGTAACCATTTCTGCCTGTTACAGGTAATGTCAATGTGATGGTCAACAAAACACTGTATGGGCTCCATCTCAGGAACAGAAATGTGTTTGGGAATGCCACCGTACACAGTATCACTTTTGCTATGTTTCAGAACGGCAGTCAGGCAATCCCTGCAGAGGCAAAACTGAAAGGACACCTGGAGCTGAGCAAAAAGATGAAAAGGGGGCTAGCTAGCTTCCAGGTGGATGAGAAAGCCCTTTTTGTAGATTTTTCCAATATCATGAGTCATGGGCACAGCAGCCTCAGTGGGACTTTCACACATAATATCAGCTTTTTAAAAAATGCAGGTAAGAAGACAGCTGACTTGATGGTGTGGTGTACAAGATTAATTCATCTGAGTGGAGACCAGTGGAAATAAGTGGGTTGCATTTGCTCACGTAAGAGAAAAATGTAACCCAGTTTTAGCAATATTCTTTCTAATATTGTTGAGAAAATGCAACAAAATGGTACAAAGCTATTTGCAAACTCTTTGAACTACTTCAGAGTAAATTATTTTTTTCTCTTCTGCATCTTTATGCCTGTATGCTTATTGGTTCCTCTGAGCATAGTTTATGGCTGTTTTAATTTGAGCCAGAATTGAAACATTGACAGCTAAAATATGTTTCCTAAGCAAACCTGAGGGTTTTCATAACCTGAAGTTATCTAGAATTTTGAATGGGTAAATTGCCTTTGTCCTTTTGGACTGAAGAAATCTGTTTTGAAACTTTCTAACAGCTGAACAGTGGAGTTGGGCACAATACCCATTGGTAGATATCTTTTACTGAGAAAAGAAAAATCCTGGACTTCCAAAGTCCATGCCACATTTTAATTTAACAGACTCTTTTTAATATGATTTTCATATGGTAAGTAATGTCTTCTCTTAAAATAGCAGTAAGTGCAGCTAACTGGATGATTGCAGCTTAAAAGAAGTCTATCTTTACTTATGAAAAACTATAGATGGCTTTTATTAATCTTTTGTCAATGCATCTGCTCTGTGTTTTACAGGGACAACCCAAAAGTATTGTTTTGATTTTGCTTCCTTCCCTGTCAATAGGATTGCCATTGGATGTCATTGTTAGTGCCACGTGTGATCATGACACAAGAAATCACACCGTTACGGTAGTCCTGCAGAGTGGCAGTGAAAGGATTACCGCTGTGTTTGGAAGTCACAGACTGTCCACAGGGCATCCTAAATCTGAGATATCTGTGAGTTTAAAGCACAACATCTCAAAGATAAAGGAACATGGGATCCCTTTTATTGTGGAAGCTTCTGGCTATTATGAGGTGAGTTCTGCCTGTGATTATTTAATTCCTGGCAGACCATTTCTAATGTAACTTGTTCCTGTGCACTTTACTCCAAAAGCATCTGCTTTTTTTGAAGTGTACTAAAGAAAGTGTTTCCTCCCTTCTTGTCATACTGTGTACCTGTCATCTGAAGTCTTAGAGCTGAATCTAGTCTAAACTAGATGCTACATTCAGTTCTCATTTAAATGAAGTGCTTTGCTGCACTGAATCAGGAGTCTTTTCCAATTTCCTTTTCCCCCTATAAATGGGAAGCGGACTGGCAGACCTAATATATGTAGCCATTAGGTGTCAGCGAGCCTAGGTACTGCATTGCATCTAATACTGGATTTAACTAGTTCTGATGGCATCCTTTGGATGTCTGCTAAAGAGCAGAAGACTGTATAGCATGGGTTTCCATTTGGAAATCTCAAAGAAGCATCACAAATCATGTTTCCTGGTACAATGTTGCTTGTACCAATGTTGCTGTTCTTTCAGCATTTCTGCTATAGATCTGTGAATATCATATGGCTATTTTATATCTCAAAATACCCTTCCATAAAAGAAGGGTTCAAATATTTGACTTGTTCTACCACATGCTGGAAGGCTGAAGTCACTAACATACCAACATCTGTGGTGTGTTCAGGCACAGTGGTACAGAGAAACGCAGGAGTGCGGAGGAAGAACTCCGTACAGTTCCCTTTGCGCTGCTTACTGGTAATTTCGCTGTTTAATCATGTATGCCTTAGGACTCAAATCCTCCAGGGTACTAAATTCTCTCAATATGTTTTGGAGCCAGAAGAAATTATTGGTGCACAGCACTCAGAAGGCCTAGCATAACAGGAAAATCTCTATTTGAAATGAAGACACTTTGGCTGCACTTTTATTTTACTAATGCTGCTGTCCTGACACAGGCTGTGATGTTTAAGCATGGTGAAACATACTCCGCCTTTGCCAGTTATTGTCGGGATGTTGTTTGTTTCTTTCTTTCTATTGTTTTGTTTCTCTTGTGCATAGAATTTCACCATAAAGATTGCTGCAGGGATAACAGCCACAGTGGAGATGAAACAGCTCAAAGTTGAAATAGAGAAGAAAGCGTCTGGCAGTGCTGTGGAAATTTCTCTTTCTCTTCACCATGATGTGGAAGGACTGATTTACATTGTTCCACGTGTACTGGAGGTTAGCAGAAATCCTGCTATATAGTGTATTTGATGGAGTTTTCTGCTGTGCATTCTCAACTCTTCAGATTTACTGCATGAGAGCAAGCTAGCAGGTCAGAGGGAGAGAAATTTATATCAAACAAGTGCAGCGAAGAAAGCCAAAAAATTGTTTCTTAGCAATGAAGAGCAGGTTTTCAAGATGTGGCGGGTATCAAAACTGCACCAGCTACCAAGAAGGAGAAAAATGTCTGCTGCTGCTGAACCCAGGACAACATCATGAAGCTGGAGTGGGTATTGTCCAGACATAGTAACATGCAGTCCCAGCTTCACCATATTGCTAAAGCAGGGTTTGCAGGTGAATAACATGGCTGTTTGTAGGTGGGTATTGAGAGCAGAGTGAATGCTAATGGCAGTAGTTTTCATGCAGCTAACAATTATCCACAAAGACTTACCTTTCTGCAACAGGGGACACAGCTGATGGCATTTGAAAACAGAATGTCTGCTTGTGATGGTGTGTTTTCTGTGCCAAATACAAGAAATGCAGCTATCTCTTGTCAAAATCAAAAGCCAGAGTTTCAAAACCAGTCCTATATAGCACGTAACTGTTTCCTACTGTTTGAAGATATTCTTCTGCCCTTACCTATGCTGATAATATCTTGGTCTGATAATGCATGATTAGAGACATAATTTAGCCTCAGATCCACTAAACCATTTTTTTATCTTTTCAAAACTGATTTCTAAAGGTTAATCTTAAAGCTGTGGTTTTTAGTATCTTCATGCTTTTTATCTTGAAAGAAGTCTATTAGCTTGCTATTTTCTATTTTAGTTCCCTCTGCTTTTCTTCATTTTCTGAATGTGCTTTGTTAATGCCAACAGGTTTCTTGCAGTGGAGAATCCGCTAATGAGCAACTTTCTGGCCTTTGCAATGGAGCAATTACACTTCATCATTCTGAGGTACTGGCTTCATTTATAAACTCTGCTGTCAACAACATACTTTCTTAACTACCACTAATGGAATCTAAGTGCTGGAAGGTGGCAGAGATGTAGATGTGGGCTTAAATTAGCTGAAAGTTCTGCACACACTGTCAGATATTTTCATTTCCTTAATATTCACAAAGCAGAATACTTGTGATCAGTGAGGTAGGTTGCACTCAGTTTCATGCAGTGGATTGTTTATTCTGAACCAGAATTGTCACCAAGCTTGCCTTCAAGTGCTACAGATTCAGTCTTTAGTGGACAGCTGTGAGGAGTACAAAGTGGAGGAAAGAGATATTTATGGGCCCAACTAGTGCAATTTTAAAGGTGATCTTCCTGTGTCCTACAGCAAAGAATTGAGTTGTGCTGCTTCAGAGCTCACTGCAAGAGTTAGCACCTAGCAGAAAACTAGTATCAGGAGATAAGAGGTATGCACCAGGCAAAAAGGCAGAATCACATGAATGCTTCTAGCTGAAGTCTCCAGGCTGCATCTTCTGCCAGGTAGAACTGAACTCAGTGTAAATGATCTTGTCCTGTTATTGAGCAGCCAACCTGATAGAAACTGGACAAAGGAGCATAGAAAGCACAAGCTGAGAATGTCAGTTTCCTTCTATTTACTCTATTTTCTGCTCTTTCTAGCTAACCATTTGTTTGTGAAAGTCACTATGGCTCTTGAACTGTTCAAGAAAGATACACCTTATAATCTGACATATTCTTAAGAATGTGTTAAAAACATCTCCTGTGAGTGACAGTACAAAAGGTTGCATTTGTCTCCAAGAAGACAGTGAACACAGGGACTATAATTCCTTTGTATGTTCTAATGACAAAAAAGACATGCATTTCAGTTCTTCCCTAATGTAACATGGGTACAGTATGCATAACATGGGTCAGTCCTGCTGAGGTCTGAGGGAAATAGAACATATTCCCACAGTGCTAGAACTCTATTTAATCATAGTAGAAAAAAAAGTGATAATAGTAAAAGCAATAACAGTTGTTTTTTCTGGTATTAGTAATTGTTTTAATGGTGTTGTAGAGTTGGGGTTTCTTTACTGTTAATTTTATTACAAAACTCAAAAGATTTTAGGCCATCTCTCCATTTGTTTAGACATTTATAAATATGTGGGATTAAAACAAAATGGTGTCAGGGTAGTAGGCAAATAGTTCTCTTTTAGTGGCATGAGCATTTAAAAACAGCATATGGCCTGACAAGAAAACAAAGTTGACAACAGTTTTTCCTGTAATTTTTCAGACTCCAGCAAGAGTTTCACTGAATGGGTCGGTGTTTACCAGCAACTTTACTGTCAGCTTCTCTGGACATGTTTCTTTTCACAGCCTGTTTGCCTGCCTGCGACTCCATGCCACCACTAGCATCCAGCCTCATTTAAGTATTGACTTCCAGCATTCTTTGCCTTTGCTCCAGTCTCTGGGAATTGCTGGGGAAAACCAAGTGAAGGTGTCAGCCTTGAAAAGTGACAAGTATAAGGGCATGTTTGGTATTGTCCTTGGGCCTTGTAGTTTGAAAGCAGATGGAGAAGTGAGCCTGGCAAGCAATGAAACAGATACAGAATGGGTATTTACTTTTAGAAACAAGTGTGTCAGTCTAGAGGTAAGCTGGATTGTTTTCTGCATGGCATTATAGTCTGTGTGTTTGATATCATTATGGGTTACAGAGAACTGTCTCCTGACACAATTATTCATGGAGAGGACAGGTTTGGTCATCTAAGTTGTTTTGGTAGAACAGTGAGTCAGAATACTTGCAGAGGGAGTGTATTTGAAGATGAAAATTTGGAAATACACAATGGTTATTGCTGTTACCATAAAAAAGTTACTTAATAATAGCTTTCTAATTAAAATAAATTATTGTCCTGGAATATAATGGAAAGCATGTCCTTTCAGTTTGAAATTTTGAAAGCTTTCTTTATGGTTGTGAACTTTTTCTTCTACAGTACTTGTGAAAGGATTGTTGTAGGATTATTTTTTTTCATACCATTTATTTTTGGTTTCTTTTTTTCTTGTTTCACTGAGAAATTTCTGATTTCTCTTTAAAACAAGCAGTGTTGTATGCTTTTTTCCAAAAGCATATTGGTTTGGAAAGAAGAAATACTTTCTCATTAATTAGAAGCAAATTAAGTAGACAGTTGCTTTACCTTGCATGCTTTAAATAGTATAATCTTTTCTGTTGCAGAGAATGGGATTGCCTCATGCGGTAGCCTTTGGAGGCTCATTTCATCAGAACATCTGCAATGCTGGCTTGTTAGTGAACCTCCAGTGTGATGGCAGAACAGTTAATGTGCAGATAGACACTTCCTGTGAACAGGAATATACCCTGCAAGGGGTGCTCAGGCATTCAGTTCACTGGCTGAGTCAGCTTGGGCTGCCTTCTGAAAACTCTGTCTTGTTATCTGCAGCAGCAGACTCCACCACAGTGGGCATTTTGTTGCTGCAGGCTGGCAAGTGCAAACTTAAGGCTAGAGGAGATCTCTCTATTCAGAATAAAACTGCATGGACGCTGGAAACGGAAACAGAATGTCAGCTTCTGCAGGTAGATCTTGGGAGTCTATTAAAGAGAGGTTTGGGATCAAGTGCAGGCCATATTAGAGTTTTAGCAAAAACTGCAGTGTTTGAGTGCTTGAAAGCCACTCTAAAGGCACACCTCTCTTACAGCATTAGGCAAAAAAAATGTTGAACATATCCTGTTTGTAGGTGTTCTCTTGTAGACTGAGATTGAGTCTTTGCTGCTTGTTACCTTTGCAGACCAAGACTGCCATCTAAGGGTGAACAGCAGATGTAGTTTGAACTGTTCATCAAAAAATGCATTCTCTGGTCTGTCTCTTTTATCAAAGTCATAAAATTTCCTTGGGTTTTTTTTCCATTTAGCCTCACTGAAGACATTAGAAAGAATTAGTATTGCAAATTTAGGAGTTACTTCCAGATGTTCAGAGACATTTATGTTCTCCTTTAAACTCATCAGTTTTAACTTCTTCAACTACAAAGTAGCAATATAAACCCAAAAATTACAGGAAAATGTGTGTCAACCATAGTGAAGAGGGAATGAAAACCACTTAAAATATTAAAAATAGTAGAATTTTCAGGTTTTTTACAAATACTCTGAAGGAATGAAGCGAAACATTTTGTTGGGATATTGCACAAGACAAGCTTGAAGTTTAGTATTAACAAAGAAAAAAAATCCTTGTAACATCAGATGCAAGAATGTCTGTTAGAGCTGTTATTTTTTGTGGGGTGGTTGTTAGAAAATTGAGATTGATCTGGTCTCAATGAAACAGAGGATGTTCAGTAAACTTTGCCATTCTAAAGAAACAGGCATTTTGTATTTTTGTAAATGTAAAACTTCATATAGATACAGAAGATGTAAATTCTTCAGGGCAGTCCTAAAACCTTCCCTCAGACCTTATTCAGGCAAAATTGCCATCTTAGTGTTGGGAGGAAAATGGCAGTGCAGAGATGTAGATTTTGTCTGTGATCTTGTAACATAAAATGTCCTTTTCCATGTGCTAAAGTGAGGAATAAAAAGACTCAGTGCTGACTTGTCTTAAAGGGTATGTCTAATCCAAACAATACATATTTTTTAAAATCCTTATAGGATCTCCGTATTCCAACTCAGTCATGGCTCACAGGATCTATTCAGAAAGACAAGTGCCAAGCAGAACTTCTCTGTGTCCTTGAAACAGAAGGCAAGACTGCCCATCTTGAAGTGAGAGCAGAGTGCAAGCCAAAGGTTACACTGGAAATTCACTTCAGGCATGACCTCCCTCAGCTGAAGGACATCCCAAGGGAAAATAAGCTGTCTATCTCTGTACGAAAACAGTTAAAATATCATTTGGGAATAGGAATTAAATCAGGTGACTGTGAGCTTCAAATGAATGGAGACTTTGACCCTGAAAAGAAGCTTCAGTGGAAAATGGCTATAGAAAACAAATGCCAAACAATTCAGGTATTGGAAGGAATTTCTTTGCTTTACTCCTGAATTTATACATGTAAATGAGGATCTTTGCTCCTACTAAAGTCAAAAGAAAATAAAAAAGTCTCATGATTTCAGTGGTAGCAGAGAAACAAGGAAAATGTTCTCTTCTTCCTGTTTGTTCAGTTTTCTGAAGAAACTGAAAATTTTCTTCTTTCAATTTTCTTCATGTTACTTTCGGAGCAAGTCTAAAAAGTCTGAGAACTATAGTTTTCTATGGCATAAGGAAAATTTCTGTGAATCTACCAACAGTTAATGGACTTGCTTGTACTAACTCTGATGTATTCTTTTTAAAAGCATTTTTGAGAAATCTGCAGGGAATTTCTAATCTTTAGAAATAAAAAGCATTCTGAGTTGTCTTTGGCTTTGTCAGTGATTACAGTTTGGCAAACAAATTCTGAAATAATGTAAAATATGTAAGTAAATAGAGAATTTCAGGTCAGAATATTTTCAGCTTTACAGAAAATTGAAATTGCTAACAAACTGATATGCAATGTATGAAGAACACTGCGGAGGACACAGTGAAAATGCCAGCATTAAACAGATTTCCTGTAAAGACCTCAGTTGAGAAATATTCTGGGGAGTTTAGTTGAAAAAGAAAACAGTACATTTTGAACAAGCTGTGTTGAACTGCCCTAATGAGCCAGTTCTCTGTGGTAATTCTTGCAGATGCTGGCCATAAAATTGCCCTTGAGCTGAACCTTACCGATGTCAGTGTCTAACTGACAAATCACACCTTCTATTTCATTAACACGATCTAACTTTGGGTTTGGCAGAAATGTCACTATAGAGGCTGAGTGAACAGCAGCTAGCCGGATAAAAAAGAGTAGAGTCTTTGTTGGAAAGATTTAGCCAGTAGAAAAGTGCAGTAAAAACTGGAGTTCTGTGGAAGGATATCTATATCATATAAATGTGCTATCATTCGCAGTATGGTCTCATTTCTATACAAAACAAAGGAATTGAAGGCATGTCTCTGGGACAACTGACCTGGGAGGTCCTCATCTCTGAAGGGTTCTTCTCTTCAGTGCCTTCCAAGTAAAGAAAGTCAGTGTGCCATGACCGCTTTCAGCTATGTAGCATGACACAGTGAGCTCTTTTTGCCTTATGATGGAGTGAAAAATGGCACTCTTTCCCCTCAATTCTTGTCCAGTAGTTTGTTTTTGCAGGCCAGGCTGTCGTAGGTGGCTGGAGGGGGAGAAATTCTACAGTGGGATTTCCTGTGGTAGCAGTTCTGAGTTTAGCTGGATTGTGCACTGACTTTTCCTACTGAAAATCTGTGTTGCTATCCTGATATCATGGCACTTGGCCTCTCACAGGTCTTACCAGTCAGTGCTATATGGGCAGGAATGTAAAGGACAGAAGTGTACAGAAAGTTTGAGAGCTGTTACACAGAAAGATCTGTGGATTCAACATGCAAATCAGGGTAAATCTGAATATACAAAGACAAGATTCACCTCCCCTCTTACAAAAAAAGAGCTGCCATAATAAACCCTTGCATACAATCTGGTTTTACTGGATTTGTGGATGTCTTGGGCCACTGGAGCAGTGCCAAGCTTGGAAAAGCAATTGACTTTTCACTTAGGCAGGAAGAGTTTGGTATGTTGTCCTGTGTTCTGCTTATGCTGGCTCACTCATCAGAAATGTCAGACCTATTCAAAACAAAAAAGACAAAATGCATGAAGTATAGTAAAAAGCTGTCAAAATTTCTGAAACATCATATGGATATGCTGCCTCATACACTTGATTTACAGCTAGGTGCTATTAGAGCTACCTGTTAGGACTAAAAAGCTTCAGGTGTATAGTATATTGTAGATAAGTGTAAAAGTGGTGAATTTTTGATTTTATTTTGCTTGTACAGGATCTTGGAGCACCAGTAACAATTGATGGTTCAGGCTATGTTTTGATGGATAAAATACACCTAGATTCCCAGACTTGGATCACTATTGATGAAAGTAAATTGCAAGGACTCGTTATACTTAAAGTCACTGATGTAAGTATCCTGCAGGCTGTTGGACTGCATGTACTCAGTACTAAGTAACATACTCTAGAAACTATTTTATTTGGAACAAATAATCTTTAGTAATAAATGTGAGAATAAAAATAAAGTCTTTGAAAGTCTGGCACCTGTAATGTGCAGTAAAACAGATGTATAAGATGATAGGATGCATGCTGTGGCACTTCCCTCAATAATTTCCTTGTTATGCTCTCTGTGTGTGCTTTTTTAATTGTGCTATTTGACATTCCTTATATTATGTGGCAAATATGATAAGACATGCAAACCCACAAATGCTGATCTCACTCCAGCTGTATTACAGGTTCTCCATGATAACACTGTTCATTCATCATGAAAGCATACAGCAATGCACAAGAAGAAAAAGAGATGGTGAATTATAGAGCAATCACTGGATTATGCAAAATAATAGGCAGCAATTGATTAAGATACTGCTGTTTGTTTCTTCAGTAAAACAACAGCACAACTTGTTTTCCTGTTGACAATTGCAAATTTGGCTTCTCTTGTAATCACTGCAGAAGAGTAGAGTACACAGAGAGAAGTATCTTCTTCCTTGTGATCATTTGCTTTCTTGACATAACTTGTAATTTCTGTGTATTTCATGGGTGTAAACTGATAGCTAGTGAGAATTCTTTGCCGCCAGAGAGAAACATTTACACCTTCTTCCCTCCTAGCTGAAAGATGTGGGGTTTTTAATCCTTTTACGCTTGATTTTTTCCTCTTCCCCACCATAACTTTCTTAAGTTCAGTGTAATTGGTTTTGATTAGTATTAATGTAGAACAGACAGATTTGCTACATTTCTATTTTGAGCTGTGTATTGCAGTAAGCTTTTGGGTTCTACACATGCTTTGCTGTTTATGTTGAGAAATATTAACAGGAAAGACAAGAGCTGGATGCAGTGCTAACCCATAACATTCAAGGAGCTGCTGACATTGGCATTCCTATGAGGATGTTAGTTGATGTGGTATCAGAAAAAAACAGCGACTTCTATAAAAGACTTACTCACTTCTGTGTGAACAGCAAGCAAGTACGTGTCTCCTCCATATGAGTAAGATGTGAAATAAAGGTTACAATAAACTAATTGATTTGGTTAAATGTTGTTTCTCCATTTGAAATAGATGAGGCCTTTTCAGGAATACTCTGCAGGGGCTGGTTTGGTTGTAAAGGCTTAACTGAATGAAAGCAGTATCTGTCAACAGCTCTTGTGCAGTATGGTCTCATTTCTGTACAAAACAAAGGAATTGAAGCCCTGCCTTTGGGACAACTGACCTTGGAGGTCCCTGTCGCTTCTAGCAACAAATCTGATACAAGCAATAATCCATCATCCCTTTTGCAAACTGTATCAAGCCTTTCTTGCCTAGTATCTTCACTTGGTACAGCGTATTCCCTATTACAGTACAAAGTTGTGACTTATAAAAAAAATTACAGAATTCTTCACCATAAATTTTTTATAGATTTAATAATTTTAGTCTAATATGCAACTAGTACAATCATTACAATTAATCAGAGAAGCCTCAGGATCAGAGATGTGCCGCAGTTAACTTCTGTCTTACTTTATTTGGACTGAACAGATTACAGAAGAACTGAGCTTTGTTCAGAAGGTGGATGTTGTGTCTCTTACCTACAAACTTACTCATAACATAGAAGCACTGATGACTTTGCAAATAAAAGACAGGATTGAGTTGCAGGTAGGTCATTGGACAGTGACAGGGGAGACATGAATCCAGCCTAGAATCATGCCATGATGGAAGCTGTAGCTGTAGGAGTCAGATGACAAAGACCAGAGAGTGTAGATGTGACTTTGAACTTCCTGCTTTCTTTTTCTTTTTCCCCCTAAAGTTCAGGGTGCAGGGGAGTCCACAAGCTTTCTTTGTTCTCAAGGGGAGTCCAGATGCTCACTTTGTTCTTGAGGGGTTGGGAGAAGAATTGGCTGGACCAGAACTTTTCATAGGAATAGGAGGTTAGTTCCTAATGCCCAAGCCACAACTAAGCTTACAGCATGCAGTGCATCAGCAGGGAAATGCATTTTAGCTCATATGCCTAGTCCGTCTGCAGTGTACATTGTGTAGACTAGACAGAGGTGAGTACTGAGATGATTTCATGGTTTACATTCCAAATGATAGTTTTCTCACAGGCTCTGATTGCCTGTCATATTTTTGTTATCCAAGATACCAAGCCTGCAGCACAACACTTACTCTTTATTTATCACTTGTCTCCTTGAATAAGGTTAAGGTATGTCCTTTCTGGAGAATGTGTGTTAAAATTATGGATTTAAAAATAAAAAGGACATCTGTAACTATGTTGTGTTAAAAAGTTATAGGAGATTAAGTTTTCTGACACATCTTTGGGATGATACTGCCTGAACCAAAGAAAGAACCCTGACTGACGAGAGCTTTACATTTACAAAGCTGCCTTTTCACAATTTGCCTTTGTTGCACGCAGGCTTTGCTGAACCTGAACATGATCAAGAGCTTTAGTATGAAAGCACATTATGGTGCTCACATAACAGCTCTTGAGGGACAAATCCAGGAGTTTGAAACAAGTACCAACATAACTGGGAATTTCCATCATACTTGGCCATGGCTGCTGCAAGCCGGAGTCCCATCATCTTTACAGGTAGTTTCTTGGTTTTGGGTTGTTTTTTTTTTTTTTTAATACAGATTATTGTCCTTCATTATAATGTAATAGCACCTGGCTTGAATGAGAGCTACTATTTTGTAAGGTACAGGATGGAAGCTGAGATTTTCTGATGTTTAAAAACTGAGCTATTAAAAATGTGAACTACTGAAATAGAAAATTTCTCTTTGGCTGCTTTCTGCACCAGATCAGTCCATTCTGATCAGTGTCAGCACAGTCTGTATTGATACTGAATTATAGGAAAACAATTTGAGCATGTTGCATCAGGAATTGGAATATTGCTCCTATGGTCTTTAATGGGAATTTTGTATTTAAAAAAGTACTACTTCAAGTGCTGTTTTCAGGGAAGTATTGGAGTACCTACTGTCTGGTTGATATTGACAGTGTGCATCAATCAAGGATCCTTTACGTAAAGGGAGTCATGTTTTTGCAGGATGGAAGAGAACCTAATGAGAATTTGATATAAACCAGTGAGGCTGCTGTGATTTGTAATTCATTCAATTGAATGGATTCATACTGGAAATTCATAGATGATTAATAAAAGGCTAAGATTTTTTGTTAATGGATAGATTTTTGACTAGAGAGAACTTTATTTCATTTCCATTTGTCTTCTGTTTTAAAATTAAATAGTATTCAGATGTTTCAAGAACTTAAATCTACATGTAATTTTTTAGGTGGACATAGTTTTTCGAGGGGGAAACGCAACTCAAGAAAATTACATGCACATTGCAGCTGAAGAAATGTCAATCACATACATAATAAACTCCTATTATGTTGGTCACCATGTGGCTATCTTATGCCAAAGTGTACATAATAGTGAGGAACTACAGGCGTCTGGCTACCCTAAGGCAATCAACTTGATTCTTAGTTTACAGAAATCAGGTAAGAACCTACCATTCCTCGCAAATCCTTTGTTAGATAATAGCTCTTTAAGGATTTTTCACCGATTCCTTCAATAGCTACAAACTGACTAAGAATTGCTGGTAGTGCCTGAAAAAAGGGCTTTTTCTTGTAACTGTCATTCTTTAGCTGCATCTGTTATTAGTTATATTACATCTGTTTGGGGTTTTCTAGTTCCAGGAAAGATCTCATGTGGTACAACACCTGCTGAAACAGGTGATCCCCCAAAAACTTAGCTGCATAAAATAAATTTCCAGTAACACACAAAAAAAACCTTGTTACAGAGCACAAGAAGTATGAATTCTGGTGCAGTTTAAAAAGGGTTTTGAAAATAATTCTAAATTACTTTTGTTGTTTGAACTGGAGGGGAGACAGGGCCATTCCGAATAAGCCAGTCTGTCCTCAAAACTTGCTCTGGCATAAATCCTACCTGCATATTCCTCAACTGCTGATTCACATTTTGGTCAGGTTACCTTCAATGCCCACAGCGGAGTAGATTCATGTTGAAAAAGACCCCATCAACTGTGAGAGCACCAAAGAGTAGGAATTATTGAGGTTAGCAGAGATTGAATCAATACTAATCACCCGTTCTGAAAAAAGCAACAGGACAAGTGGCTTTCAAGACACCCACCAGAGTGGTCACTATATGATTGCATACATGTCTGTGATTTTATCTATCTTCTCTGTAAAGAGTTTTAGGGTTTCACATGTCTCATTTTTTCTCTTAGCAGTCTGTATTTTCATCTTCAAATATGAAAAGCTGCTAGGAAGGTGGGGAAATGATCTTCAAGTTGTGTTGCTTGAGCAGGGCTGGTCTGCTGTAGCTGGAACTGAAGAAGTCAGAAGAGGTCAAAACAGCTCAGAAACTCTTTAGAAAAAGCCACTACTACCTGCCAACTGCTGTAGTTGGCTCTATAAGCTACTCAGCTCTAGCTGCAAAAACAGACTACTGTTGGGAACTGACTTGTCACTTAACACTTGTATATGAGTACACAACTTTGTTAACTCTAGACTTTGTATGTGCGGGGACAACCAGGGAACTCTGCACTCCTCCAGTCACAGGCCAAAGCTCTTTTCATCCTGAAAGGATGACGTTTCAATGACAAATAATCTTAACCCAAAAGCTATCTGGACTGATTTTATGGAGGTGGTACTGAAACTTCTTGAGAATGAGCCTTTCAAAATGGCACTATTTTTTTCTTGCTATTTAGAAAACAAAGCTAAGACTATCTGTGAAATCCAGTATGATGGCAAAGATATATGTGTGTCTGTGGATATTGACACAGATTTTCAGCCTTATGGTATATTTGAATTCATGGCAGAGGTGAAGCATTCAGTATCACTTCTCCATCGTTTGGGACTTCCCTTCTTTCTTAAGGTAACAAACCGTGGATCTTTTGTTGTGCTTTGGGTTAGGGCTATTGTCTGAATCCAGAGTACTTCCAGTGACCGCAGTGAAATAATTCCAGCTTTATACAAGTGCAGATGAGAGGTGACTTGGTCCAGTTTATTTGAATCCTTGTTCAACTTAAGTACACAGTTTATGGTCTGTTTCCAAGGAAACTCAGCAGGTACCCGAAATCCCTAGTTTCAAATTTCAGGATCATTTCAGGAAGGCATTAATCTACAGTCACTTCGTAGCTGATACGGCTTACTAAAGTAGGAAGGACTTTTGATAGAATACTGCTGTCCTTCTGTCCTGACTGGGCTTAATTTATGACACCTCTATAGAGAATTCCTTGACTTGGTTAAACCATTTGTAGCATAGATACCCCAAATGTTTCAGTGTTGAATAAACAGAAATAGATTTCTATTCCAAACCACTTGGTAGGATCAACAAAAGCTGCGCCCTTGAAAGAAAGCAGTGTTAGTAGAAATGTCTCCTTCCCTTTTGAAGAGTGGTATACAGAACAGCATGTCCAAGTAATCCATCACTTTATCTTCAAGTAAGAGGATGTATAGCTAGAATACAAGATCAGAATTTTCTGAAAATAGATGTTAGAACAATATTAAACCTGCATATTAAGTGTGTTTCAAGGGAATGCCAATAGTCTATGAAAAGGTATTATATATATTCCCCTTTTTCTTCCCCCTAACTATTGAGCAAAATGTCTCTTATTCTCTAAATGTTTAGGTGAAATAAGGAAAAACAGAGACAGTAATTCTTTAGGTGCCTCATTCATGTATAAAGTATGAGTGTAATCATGGGGCTTCAGAAATTACTGTTCCCACTGACTTTAGTAAACACAAAATATGTTGAAATTCAAGAGTAGGAGAAAGCGCTCATCTTCCCCAAAGGGATTCTTTAGTAGTTTCAGCATAGAGCTGTAGATGAGTTTGCAGCTGTGGGAGGAAGAAAATACCCTGGGGTAAAAGATTTGTAGAGCTCCATCTGTCCATCTGTTTAATAAAAAAAAAAAAAAAAAAGGAAGTCTTTTTACAGTGTATAAAAAGAAAGGTGGAAGAGACATAAACCAAGAACCAGTGGGTCTAGACTTAAACCAGATAAAGGTACCTTGAAAGTAAAGCTAGTATTTGTTGGTAATGCAAATGAATAGCTATTGAAAAACACAGGAAAAAAGGCAGGTATCTCTTGATGCTTTTGGGTTGAGTCTAGAAAAGTTCAGTCAGGATGATAACTTTAAGTCAGTCAAGAGATTGTGCTCACTTGAGGTGAAATGCTGGGTAGACGCTATGGTGTGTGATTTGTTTCCCCCTTCCTCCAACAGATGACAGTTCAAGAAGTCCTGACTGAAAATGAAATCGAAGGAGCTCTGAGGCTGATCTATGAACAAAACACAAACTTCTCATTTACCATCAGTAGGAAGAAAGACCAACAAGGGTAAAAGTGTCATTCTGAGCACTGTAAAAACATCAAGAGGCTATTATGTTTTCATGGAAAAAGTTACTGGTTTAGTCACCAAAGCACTGGTGAAATGGGTAACAAATCTTTGATAAAGTGAATAGTCACATCATACAGTTTGTGTTTCTCAAGAAGTTTCTGAAGGGCTACAGAGAGATCCCCCTCGTCATAGGAATATGCTTTGTCTTTTTGCGTGTCCCACCAGCATTGAAGTTAATGGGCAGTGAAATAATCCAGAAAGCTCTGGGTCTGAGCCAGACAGCTACTTAGAAATAGACCTCAATGTGACATAACTGTTTAAATCTTAATAAGTCTTTTTGGCAAAGTTGAATCTTGCAAAATTATGACAGCTCACTCAGTTTTTTCTGAGTTCGTATCAATATGGCTATAGCTGCTGTACTAGTTCCTCTGAGTTTTTTTCTATCTTATAAAATTTTCAAGTTCTTTAAAGAAAGGAAGAATGAATAGAATAATTCTTTACTTTGAAAGTGTCTGCTAATCAGTGTCTAAACAGAAATGTTTGATATAGCATATAAACAAAACTGTAGGTTTTTGAGAGTATGCAGGAAGTGTAGTATTTTCAGCCTTGCAGTATTTCAATATTAAGTATAAGAAAATTTCAACATTTCTTAAGTTGCCAGCAAGATACTTTTGCACTGAAAAGTCTTCTAAGTTCTGTCAAACTCTCTAGTAATTATAAATTCTATGTCTGGAAACCATGACAATACCTGCAAAGTCAGACTCCAAAATACCTATTTTTTAAAAAGCTGATGCATTTACTATGGTTAGTAAATTACTAGCCAAGGTAATTTCTGATCCAGGGAGCCACATTCTGTCATTGGGATGCATACATAGATTTTTCACTGGGATCAGAAACAGTGGTGCTGCTGTTTGGTCTCCTTTATCTTTGTATGAATGCTTCAAAAAACATGAGCTGGATAAGCATTCAGTGGGAGGTACTGCAATTTGTAACTCTAAAGCTGTGGCAGATTCAGGTTACTCAAATGAACTTGTGCTGTCAGTGAGAGTGGACTTTCTGAAATACTGTTCAACAAAAGTACATTTCTTCCCTTTAGTGAAGAGTTGACTATAAATGCACTCCAGGCTCATCCCTACCTTCTACAGTACTTCCCCAGTGCAGCAGAACTGTCTTCTAAGGTAACTGCAGGTTATCTGTCACATACATCACTACAAATTAGTCTTGTCTGATATTTTATTACTCAAACTGCATTATTTCTAGTATTTTTATCTATGACCTTTTGTTGTTGTTGAGGTGGTTCGTGTTTTCAAAGATGCAAACAGTCCCTATCGGAAAAGGGCAAAAAAACCTATTGGAAAGGACTTGTTCCATTTGACTCTGCTTCCATGCATCTGCCTTCATTATGACTTCTGATAGACTCTTCCCAGGAATGCTTTTAATTGTTCTGGCTTCTAAGAAAAGAGAGACTGGACAGAAAGCAGTGCTGGAAATTATTGGCTACTTGCAGTGCAGAAATGCTCAACAGCAAGATAAGCAAGGAAGATGGATGAGGTTATTTGTCAGTCAAATAGGGCACAGTTACTCCTGCTCACATAAAAAATACTTTATCTTACTCAATTCTTGCTACTTTGCAGCTGTGTCTTCTATAATGGGAATGTAAAGGAAAATTGAGTATCTCAGGTCCTAAGGACCATAATGTAATAAACATACTGTGTAAAGAATGTGAGCACAATATTAATTTTATCTTTCTCTCCCTCCTTTTTTTTTTTTTTTTTTTAATGGGGACTTGAAAAGGTAAATTATGATACGAGTGAAGCAAAAGGCAAACTCTGCCTCAGGATGGAAGAAAGGGATTTCAATGTTACAGTTAAGCTAACTGTCACTAGAACCAGCTACACTAATGTCGTTGAAGTAGTACAGACAATGTCCCAGGTTGGTACCGTCAACTCGAAAGGCAAAAGGCAAGCTGTGACTGGCCTGTTTCTAGAGTATGGCATTCAGGATGCTGGCTGCCAAACAGTGCAGATAAAATACAGCTCCAGCTGTTGTGAGGTTGATTTCTGCAGTAGCATAAGCAAACATTCAACTATATGTTAGTTGAGTGTCCAGTGGTATAAACTGTTGTTTGATTTTATATTTGTTTCCTTCTGTAGACAAGAGCACATATATAGGATATAAATATGATACATAGCAAATAAGAAAAATAACATTACAAACTGACCAGTTGCCAATTTTTATGATGCAGGTTCCACACATTTCTTTTCCTGTATAGATGTTGTTTATGCTGTCTGCTGGACTCATTCTGTAACAATGGGCCTCATGATGTTGTAAGAATTGTACATTGAGATAAAAGAGAGAGAGAAGATGAAAATATGTAACGATCCAGGACTATTGTAAAGGGGATACTCTACTGTTAATGTATGTTCCATTATGGGAGAACATGATTAACTGTAGAGTTGAAGTTAAGTAGAATTTAATAGCTGCTTGTACAAAAGCAGTGGGATTTCTGTATTATTGTAATAGACCTTTTATAAACACATTTCTAAAGCTCAGTTCCACAGGACTTTAAAGTATCAGGGTTACACACTTAGGTTTTTAACTTTTCAGAGAATTTGGGATTTAATATGTTTCCCTTCTTTTATTTTTAGTTAAAAGTTCTTCCAAGGCAGCTTGTGGTTATGATGGATTACAGAAAAGGCAACAGAACACATATGCTGAGGCACATTGCTCTGTGGGATGGCAAGGAGATAAAGGTAACAGGCACTTACACTGGACTCTTCCCAAAGTTGCCTGGAGGTCATGATGTTCAGGGTAGGTTTCTAAAGTCTTTTGCCAGTGTTGTTAGCAAACTATAAAATGAACTAGACCATATGAATCTTATTTCAAAATGCTTATTTAAATGGTTTCAATCCAGACCTTTTAAGATCTTATTTACTTTAATTTCATTGTAAGTCTGGCTGTTAGAAATATCTGCTCTTGAACACTATTTATGCTTTGTGGATATGGAATGTAAACCTTAAATAAACTTCAGCAGTGCCAGGAAAAAGTCTCTGCAGAGTCAAAAGTCATCAACAAATTAAAATGTCTGTTATTATTTTACAACAAATTTCAAAAGTGTTTGGGATTAAATGACACATCTTGCTTTGGGTTTATATTCGAAATTTTATATTTTGAATATTTTAAGTATTCCTTGGAAAGCAAAGGAAACCTAGGAACTAGTTTTGGACTAGATACCATTTGTAAACAGGGAAGAGAGTTTAACTATTGCAGCTACTTTTATTCTAGCCAAGGCACTTTAGTTTGATTTTCTGTTTTCTTTTTCCGTTGTATGTTTTTATAGCTTCTGAATATAATTTTATGTTTTGTTATTACTTGTCACCTGTTTCTGAGGCTTTTTTCTGAAACTCGTGAATTCTGTTGCTCTGCTGCACTTGGTACTGCAGGGAACACTGGTCATGCTGGCTAAACCCTTATGTTGAGGCTGTGTTATCTGAAAATACAGAAAATAACTGTACTCAGTGTTTGAGAGTTGTAAACTGCTCCTCTTGCTGTGTAAGGTCATCTCAGATTCATAAAAATTATTTTCCTGCCTGTTCTTGCTGGAAATAGTAGATATGTTTGCAATAATCTTTGGATTGTTGCAGGTAATTACTGTTTTGCTAAATAGAAGACTCCTGATTTCCCTTAAGTTTCTTCATATTCAGCAGAAATCAGCACACTACATTGAGGCTCTTGGGTGTGTGCATGTGTGTATGCCCTGCTACCTGTGGGATAATATGTCCTATACCTGTATCAGAAAATGAATGGTCATGATCGGTGGTGGGAAAAACTTACTTGTTTTTTCTTTTCCTTGTAGTGGAACTTTTCCATACTCTCTCCAGCCCTTTCCCATGGCATGCCAGGGTCAACTTATATGTGAAACATTCGGCACGTAGTCACCAGGATGATCTTACTGTCATCTGGAATGAGAAGGACCAGGTACAACAGCCCAGAGCAAAT
This sequence comes from Psilopsiagon aymara, assembly GCA_024733675.1. Classification (NCBI taxonomy): domain Eukaryota; kingdom Metazoa; phylum Chordata; class Aves; order Psittaciformes; family Psittacidae; genus Psilopsiagon; species Psilopsiagon aymara. Next base: position 12,526 of record JANRGW010002624.1, on the reverse strand, counting down.
AAACGTCAGAAGAATTGCAACAATATCAGATGTGGTTTTGTTGGCTTTTTTTTTTTTCGGGGGGGGGGGGTGTTTGTTTTTGCAAAATAGACATTAAGCAAGCCAAGGATATTCCAGTAGGAGGCAAACTATCCTCCTTGAATATATAAGAGGCTATGACTATGAAAGATGAGCAGCCAATACTGTTTTTGGAAGCATTTTCAGGCCATGCTATATTTTTGTTTGCAATAACTCCACGGTTTACTGCATAACCAAAAGCAATGACATACAGGTGTTTCAAAGCACTGGATAAAGGCCATTCCGAACACTGTCAAAGGGTCTAGGATGTTTTTTGAGAGCAGATGGGAAGAATAACACAAATCTCATGTTTAAAGCAGCTTAGGGAGAAAGAAATAAAACATAAGGCAAGTGAGTAAGTGTGAGCATTAGTGTAACGTTGAAGAGGATGAAGCAGCTGCCTGTGGCATGGATGTATGCTATGTTTACCTGCACAGAAGTGTGAAAGCACATACCTGGGCTTGTCATTTTAAGAATTACTGATTCAGTTGAAGCTTTTTTGTATTTCTTCCTTTCATGCTCCTCTTTATTAGAGTCAGGGACAACTTTGTCACAGTTTTTTATTTTCTTAAAGTCAGCATTGTTTTCTAAAAAATATGAATAGCAAAAAAAAAGAGAACGAGGAGAATTTTGGTTGATTTCCAGATGTGGTTAGATGGGGAAGCTCACTGATTCGCAGCTAACTGTGTTATCTTTATATGTACATCTGAAATGGCAGCACCTTGCCTGAGTGTTACATTGTTTTCTGGATAAATGACAGGTAAAAGACAGTGTGTAAAAGATGTTACTCTACAGAAACATGCATTTGCCTGCAAAAAGAGTGAGAATTTCTTAATTTCCTTTAAAAGTGCTAAAATTCCAAAATTTACTTTAGGAGTTGTATAAGCATGTATTTTTGTACTAGTGCTTATGTTACCACAACTATTTAAATGCCACCACTATTTTGCCACAAAAATATTTTGCTCCCAGCAACATTACAGTTTAGTTCCTGATTCTGCAGATGTTTTTTCTTATGCTTCACCTTCACAAGCTGTCTAACACACTGGCAGTGGAGCCTACAAGGCCTAAAGATGAGACCAAATTTAAGCCTTACCGAAGTTAAGCATGATTCATGATTTTAGTAAAATACAGGGAACAGTTTTACTTTCAGCTGTGCCATGTATGAGATTCATAGCAATGAGGGTAGCAAAATGCCCTCATTTTAACATTTAAACATCCACTGCTTCAAAAAGGACTCGATTGAACAGGTAATTCATCTGAGGAAAAGGTGCAGGAAAATCTTAACTGGGTGTGTGTTTGAGGACAGTATGTGAGAGGTGTTTTATTTCACAAGTTCCTTTTATATGTGTTGATCTGGATCAGATATCAGTGTCATCTTCTCTGAAGTTTGGAAGAGACCGTATGATCTACAGAGCCAGTATTGCCCACCCATTTAATTACACTCTGAAGCAGCTGGAGGTCCATTCGCTATCAGACAGAAGAGGCAGAAAGTACAGCCAGCAGGTGAGGTCATGAGAAAGGGCTGTGTGTGACTGGAAAGGCTTTAAAATACAGTTTTGAGGTGTGCTTGCAAAGCATTTGTGGGGATGAAGTCATCCTACAAAATCAAAGACTGCAGAATATTTTCTGTCTGAAAATGCTCTGTGTGGGCCAGGACACTCTTGCTGCTGAGGCTGAAGACTTTCTGCTCGATAATAAATTGTGCAAACTGTGCAGTGTTCTGTTGGTTCATCTTTGGTATTCATAGCGGTGCCACAGAGTGCTCTCAGATTGTGTTCACTAAGCATTCAACAGGGCTCAAGCATGGTATTCAGAGTAATAAATTCTCTTTCAGTGTCATTATTCTACTGGTGTCATTAATTGCTATGCATGGCAGACCAAACAGCTTCCAGAGAGGATAACAAAAAGACTGCTGTTTCCTCAGCTGTAAAAACAGTTTTCCTATGTTTGTCTAAGTCCTGAGCTTTCAGGCCACATGGAGTTTGGTGGAGTTTTAATATTGTTCTGTTGCAGTTTTAATGGTGTTTCTTTTCTTCTCCACTGGGCAAAGATCATGCTGGTAGATCACCCTGCAGGCTCTTCTAGTAGTTCTAGTCTTGCTTCTCTGGACAGTCCTTATCTTCTGGTTTCAGCTGCAGCTCACAGAGAATGGTGGGCAGCCTGCTGACATCCAGCTGACCCTGGAGGATAAATCAAAGATGGACAGTTCTGCCTGGGATGTCTGTATGACACTCTCTTCAGGTCAGGTAGGAGTCTTTGAGTCTAAGAAGGGGAGGCTGTAGCTAAATTTCTGGGTTTGAATCTCACAGAATCTGTGGGTTTTTTTGTTCACTTGTTACCATATGAAAAAACCTTCTGCTTGAAGTCAACCTTTTCTTTCCTGTCTCAGGGGAAGAAAAACAAAAGCTCTGAATAATTGTTTCATGTTGCCAGGTATTTTTGTATTTGGGATGCAGCTTTCCCTCGGGACAGAATCGTCATCCCCTTAGGTTTCTTGGTAAAGACTGAAGAAGTCTTGTATGGATATAGACCACTGCGGAGTTCTCACAGGGTTGTATTTTTGCCCAGAAAACACACTTATCTGGGGTATACTGAACACATTTTTTTGAATATTACTAATATATATGTCTAAATTTTTTCCCCTCTTCCAGCTTCAGAGGCTATTACGTGTGGAACACCTGCATGTGTGTGGGTCTCTAGAGCAAAGATCATCATTGTTTAATGAATATCTAGATCTGAGCTGGGATAACAAAAAATTGAAACACAACTTAACTTTTGAGGTAAGAGAAGGCTGTTTTATCTGTTAACTCACCATTTTTAGGGAAGCTGTTTGTAATAGAAGGGACTTTATTTAGTTTTCACATGTAATTTTGAGTGGATTTTAGGAAAGCCTCTGTAGGGCGCCACTTTCTGTGGCATACAGTTGTTTCATTTTACCTTTTGCATATATTTCTGTACAGGAAGAAAGGTAAAGGTAGTATGAGTTCTTGCAAACTAGAGACCTGAAATTTAGAGGCCCTAAATTTGCAAAACTGTTAACTCCGTAGGATGGGAACCAGTAACTGTGATGATTGGCCAAAATATTGTCGAGTGGAAATGAGACTTTTTGGAAATGTTAGGTTAAAACCCTGAAGCTACTAGAATAAAATAAAGCCAACATGGAGACAGGATGAGGTTGAGAGCTGGGATGAGTGGGCAAAGAGGAGTCTTTCAAGATTCTGTTGTCATGTTTTAACTTTGTTTTCTTGGCTCATTGCAGAGAAATCTATTCTTGTATCCTAAGTTTCAGTTAGAAGCTGTTCTGGAAAATATATTCCTAACCTCATGCACCAAACAGAAGATTCTGGGTAAAGTGGAAACAAACTACTTGTCTAACCTGAACTATGATATGAGCTTTGCATTCTGTGACCTTCCACATGTAAGTCTCATGTAAACTTACTGAACGTACTTCACTTTAAATGTAATTACTCATTTGGAGACTCCGTTTTCCTAAGCTGTAACTTTACATGAAAATCGCCGTACTTCTGTAACTTAAACCACAAATAGAAAGTATCTTTTGATAGGCTGAGGCAGAAAGGTTGTGCTTGCCACTGTAGTATATTCTTTAGGTCCTGTTACAATTCCAACTGTAAATATTCCCACTTCCTCCATGTTCTTTCTTTCTCCTTCCTCTCTCAAAGGTCTTTTAATTTCATATTTCTGAAGAATATCAAAACTGGATCTAAAAAAGGAAACCAGAGCAGAGTAAAAGTGCTTTCCTTCCCCTGTAGGTAAAAGTTTACTGGTTTTTATGGCTGCTCTGCTTTTGAACCTTAGTGTAACCTTGTACTTGTCATTTATTTTTATATTGCACACATAAACCAAAGACACGCCCATGGTCACATTGGACCCCAGTTGTGAGAAATACAGCAAACACAAAACTTGGACTTTGTAATGATTGTGGTCTTTTTTCAGTTCCCAGATGCTGAAATGCATCCCCATTGTTTCCTCATTTGCTATCAGTCAGAGTTGGTCACAGCCTGTTAGCAGTAGGAATCAGCAGGCAGATTTTGATGCCAGTGAAAGCTTTTTCCAGAATTGTGTTAGACCTGTTTATAATGCCAAATATGTGTATGCATTTCATGGCAAACCCCTCTGTGTTCTTTTGGATCCTTCCCTTCAAAGACATGCAGCAAAATGCCAGTTAGAGTAGCTGAGACGCATAAGACAAAAAAAAAAAAAAAAACAACCCAATAAACTTGTTTTAATTAGTTATAGCTGTTCATCTTGTCCTAGGCTATAATCACTGTCCATGATCTGTTACACCACAGAAACTGAAGGGGTAATGAAGTAAGGCAATGCTGTGAGGAGGATGTGCTGGTTTCTGAAAAGACAAGTCTTGTTCATCACTTCACTGTTTGATTTTGTGAGACTGCTCACATTGTACAGCTTCTTACTACTGTGTGCAGAGCCCATTTCTTTGAAAGAATTAAGCTTCAACCCTTTTTTTGTTTGTACCTAGGTAATTGTTTTCTCTGGAAAACACCAGCTCAACAAAGATGACATCATTTTGCAGTCAGAGAGCAGATTCCACCTTGGTGATCATGGGAGAGATGAGGGGTTGATTGGAATATCCTTAAAAAATCGGAGTACAGCTGATGTGAAGAACTATTCTTTGGAAATTGAAGTGAGTTTTTATTTTAGTGTAGTGCAGCTGGTACTTGAGTTTTGGTTTTTTAAAGGCCTACTGCCATCTAGCGTCCAAACTGATCAGGTGCAGGCAGTGACTGTAAAACAGCAGGCAAATACAGGCAACATAAAATACTCCTGGTTTCTTTAGTTCTGTTGTCAAAGGATCAATTCTGCAATGTGCATGCAGTATGATCAAGAGAGAAGGGAAAGCACCAGCATTAATTATCTGCAGAGCTCAGTGACAAATACAGCAAGTGTTACCAACTGGAGTACGTAAGGTATAAGTTTTAAGAGGCTGTGTGTTATTATAGCATGACTGACTTGTTTGGTAAGGCACAAAGCATCATTTGCCAGAAAAAAAGAACTGGCCATAAGAAAGGCACAGAACAACTAATATGATGCTCATCCTGAGGCAAATCTCTTCCTTTTTCTCTCCCCTCTATTTTGCATTTGCCTTTAATTTGCTGTGAAGTGAATAAGGTGGCGAAGCTGATGATGACAGCAGAGTGAAGCAGAAGAGTAATGTGATCAGCCTCACCCAAGCTCTTCATTAGAAGGAATGTAGGCAGTTAGTCATTATTAACTGAGACAATAGGCTGTCCCTTAACAAAATGATAATGCTTTAATCAGTAGCAGGGTAAAACAAATGCTCAGTTATTTTTCCCTCTCTGTTAGAAAGGAGATGAAAGACGTATAAGCTGCTCTGCTTGGGCTTTCTGTATTCTCTGTTTTAGATTAAATGGCCCACATTAGGGAGTTGACTATTACAGTGTGTTTCTTTCGTTGTACCATTAAAATATCGTCCACATGTCTTTGTGGAATCTGGTCATTCAGCTCTTGAGCCCATCATCCTAATACTTGTGCCTCACTTGAGAGTGTAACTCCTGCTTGTTTCCGGTTGGAAAATATTTCTCTCTCCACTTACTTACCCTTATGTGGGCAGCTCTGATATTTGAGCATCATCTCTGAAAATGCATTAATTCTGTGTGGTGGCTTTGAGTACATGTTTTTCCTTTATGGCTACAGTTAAGAGCCTTTGAAGATATTTGGCTAGGCCTGGCAGGAACTGCTGCTTCCTCATCTGTGCAGAGCCAAATCCTGGTGGAGGGAATTGTTGATCAGAAAGAGAAAGTAAAAATAGCTGCTTCTAAAGGAAAGGAATGTTTCCAGTGCTACGTGGGGTATTTGAAAGGTACGTACCTTCATGGACAATGCTTTTAGTCATGAGGTTTAGTTTTAAGCAGGTAGTTGTTCTTGATCCTTATGGATCTGTTTCAGCTTGAGATATTCTGTGATTCACAGCTCTCACAAGTGTGAAGAAGCAGGAAGAAAGGCTGTGTCTCTCTAGCACCAAGCTAGCTCAGTTTTATGACAGTTGTCTGTGGTCTTTCAGATATTGAAAAGCTGAAGCTTCAGACTAGTTATACAAAGGTCAGTTTGGGAAACATTTTTATGACTGCTAGCCAGGGAAGGATTATAATTGCTGGTGATCAAATATAGGATTAATTTCATCTTGATTTAGCCATCTTACAGTCATGTATCATTTAAGACAATCATTGCATTCCAGTTTCAATGAAAGGACAAAGGAAGGAACCTCCAGAGGCATGCAACAGGGTGTGTGAAGTCAGCCTCTGCAGCCAATTCTCTCAGCAGCAGTCAGTTTTGACTGACAACAAAGAGAAAACAGGGCTGTTAGCTCAGGCTGTGCCTAAGTGTATATGAGTAAAGTTAGACCTACTGCAGGTGCTTTCTGTTGTGACTTACCCACCTTTCAGCTACATTAGATCTATGTGCAAACTAGTCAATATGGTGGTATGACGGTTGTTTTGAACTCGTGTTGCTGACAATCCCAGTCCTAGTTTCAGTTATGGATTTGCCCTTCCCCACTTCTGCAGTAGAATTTCTCTCAGGTTTATGGCCTTACTTGTAAGTGCTGTGATGCATTTGAGATTAACTCCATTAGTCTATGAATCACTGAAGTAAAAAATTTTGTAGAAATTATTCAAGTCAACTCTCCCAACCCAAATTCTGTGAGTGCTTTGCCAACCACTTCTGTTTATGCTCATCAGTACTTGGGCAGAAAGAACTTCTGTGTGTGATGGGTGCGTAAGTGACTGACACACTTTCATTTATGGTCTGAGCAATTCTGGAACATCATCAACAAGGGACAGCATAAGGCTGAAGTAGAAAAAAGCCTGTAAATCTCTGTGACTGAGAGAATTATTTGTATTTATTTAGATTTTATTAATCCAGTGCTTTATTTGGAGTAGCAAATCTGTATTTGTTAATCATTCACAAGCCACACAGAAGAGAAAAATATAATGCTGACATTTTTTCCTGTTTATCCTCTTGTGTTTTTTTAATCCCATAAACACGTAACACACTCAGACACTGATTGATCACCTAATTGATTACAAAGCTGCCTTTGAAACCGTATCTGTCAGTGTTGACCCTGTAAATTAAGCTCTCGCTTTTCATTCTCTAAGGGGATTTAGAAGAAGGAATGGAAGTCAGTGCTTGTACTGATGGGCAACAGATGGCTACTGTTAATACCTATCTCAACATTAATGGTGAAAGGCAAGAAAACACGGGACAAATGACTGTAGCAGCTGTTAATGGAAGCTTGAGTTTTGTGGCTCATGGTTGTGGGGATCCAGTTCTTAAGGCTGAGGTGAGACCCTTCAACAGCAGTTAACTGCAGTGTGGTTTGTCCAGAATATTGTTTCATCTTTTCACTTTGATGGAGCATCATCCAGGTAGGCTTCTGGTGTGAGTTTCAGTGAGTAATCAGGCAGATAGGGGAATGATATGATTTTTAAGCTCATAGTAACATTATTTTTCACTTTGGTGTGAAAACATACGATGGTGAGAATTAAAAATTTCAGCGTACCTAGAAAGCACAGAAAATATGGGACCTACTCCTAAAGGATGTATCTATCCTCTGAAGAGGGTAAGAAAGTAAAGCAAGAGCAGTAGTAATATGCCAGGGCTGCTCACCACATTGGTTACAAAACTAAGATTGCAATTCCCGAATGTGCTTTTACTCCTAATAAGGTTTCACATACTCTGCTTGGAGGAGGCTTTTTGGCTTTTCGTCCTTCCACTCTTCTGCTCCCATTTCTAACCCATTGTAACCAGAAGCTGTTTCCCCTGAGAAATGGGAGGCCACTGTGGATCGTTGCTGACATTTAAACTAGTATAAATTTTGATTTGGACTCAGCCAAGCAATTCTAAATCATAAATTCAGGGGTTTTATTCATATTTTCACAGTTCAAACTTAATGAAATTGGGAGCCTTCTGAAAGCCACACTGGTGGAGAAGATGAAGAAGTTTGAGGAATATATGTGGAGATTCAAGAGCTCAGTAAGTGTCTGTACATCATCTGGGAAAGCACCATGAAATGTCCCTGCATTATTATTCAAAATGATACCACTTGCAGTTGTTTTGGTTTGCTCAAACATTTAAATGGTTCCTCCTGTGCAATTCACACAAAAACTGAAAGTGTTTTTCATGCTAAAGATCCTCTCTCTCTGTGCCACCACCATGGGCTTCAGAATTGCCTTGGAATGGAGTCAAAACTTTGCTTGTGATCACTATGTAATGTGATATTTCTTCTTTCTTAGGTGTCGCAAGTTGATTTTCTGTCAGAAGCAGTCGGTTGGGCCTCCATAGCCTTGCAAAAGGTAGCGGGATTCCTACACAGTGTGGGTAGAGGTGCTGCCCAGGTGTGGAAACAAAGTGGAATTGGGCATATACTGAGAAGCAAACTCCCACTTTACCTGGATAAAATTCAAGCCATTGTCCAGCAAATGCAGAGTGAATTGCAAAGTAAGCAAAACCATGCAAAGCAAGGAGAATAAGGACAATGTCAGTGCAGGGCAAAACATACTTGAGTATAAAAGATGCTGAACAGCACAAATGTTTCTATTTTGATCTAACAAAAAGTGCCAACCTAGGCTTTTAGTTTACAGAGTGGGAGCCTTGATGCAATAAGCTGTAAGTAAGCTCACTGTGAGCACTGTTGTAATGAAATAATTGAAAAAGCATTCTGTTGGACACAGGAGTCTGGGTCAGTCAAATGAGAACAGAGCCCGGATTCCTGATCTGAGGCCTTTCTGCTAACAGTTCCCTGCAAGCATCTCCTCCTAAAGGGCTGCTCATATCTATCCTTCAGTTTTGGATGCTTGTACTAATCTGATTTCACTTGAACTGTTTTTTCTAAGTCTATCCAGCAGCCACTAATTCACTGTTGGGCTGGTCTGTAGCCTGACACTTCTCACTATCGAGACATACAGTCAGCTGTAATGGGCAGAAAGAACCCTCAGTTCTCACAAGATTAAAACCCCACTCCACCTACCTCTAGATGCTTTCCACTCCAAAGTGAGATTTAGCTGATACACCGTATGTGGAATCAGTTGTGACCAAACTGTTCAGTTTTTCCTCCAGCAGATGCGGGTTGATCAGTATGATTCTGATGGTGGCATATTGCAAAGCATGCGTTACATTTACTTTGGACGGCAGCAGTGTATTTGCAGGGCGTATGAGTGGATGGGGGTTACAGCTAAATGCGTGTTTCAGCGTTTTTTTAACACTGTCCACACACACAGCTGTGACAAGTGCCTGCCATGAAACCCAAGCTGAATGTGCCTTTCTTCTGTGTCCCTCCTTCAGTATGCCAGAAGTTGTGGGGAAACAAACACACTGAAACAAACAGCTACTTTGTACCATGCCCATTAAGTGATGCTTCATCTCATGCTTTTGTTACAGACCCACTAGCAACTTTGAAGGATGCCTACTACGATGTAACCTCTAAACCACTGGATGAAGTTTGGCAAGAGAAGGCAGAGGAGTACATGAAGAAAATCCAGGCTTTTTTGCCCAAGATAGTAAAAGATGTGTGGCTAATGGAACCAATCCAAGTGGCACTGGAGGCTGTGAAAGTGGGCGTTGATATGGTTGGTTCAAGTCAATTCTTCATTTTTAATGGCTTGAAACACAAGGCCTGCAAATTCAAGTCTCAGCTTTGAATTTTGGATGGACAAAAATAGTTCTGTGTTTTTATTTATAGAAATAGTGTGGTTATCTTGCTACATAACAGGCTTGCGTTTGTTCCTGAAATACTTGTCCTGCTTTGAAAGCAGTACTTTTCCAGGTAGAGGAGAGGGTGTTGTACTAGTTTTGGTTGAAATCACAACAGTGGTAATCTTTCATGCATGCAGCTTTTGCTGTTCTGCCATAGAAGGGAGGGATTGTGATTCCAAGAAGTAATGTACAAAAAGTTTGGGCTCTTCTAGTAGAAGAGCATAAAGAGTATATCATGACACCAATTTATATTAACAAAGATACCAACCTGCTACTGAAGCACATTAACTTAGTGAAGTATTGGTATACTTTAAATAATGTTATTTTAGGAAGGATATATTGCTGCCCGTTATTCATTGCAGTAATGATTAGTATCTGTCCTCTGGATATTAACCTCTAAATGACAAGATGCCAGGCAGGTGACAAATGCAAGAGAGACTAAAGTGCAGTTTCGCTGACCACTGATTTAAAACTCATTATCCAGTACTGACCCTGCCCTGAAGCTGGTTTTGTAATCTCCCTTTCTGGCTCTCCAATAGACTACACAGCAGATGCTCAGGTGGGCAGAGGCCATGTTTTCTAGAGCTGTGAGCAAGATCCGGAAGCCCTTACTCAACCTGTACAGTTTCTCAGCCAGGTAAGCGGTGGTTTTGTAGGATCCCTGCTGCTGGGTGCCATTGTAATTGGCTGTGTCCACAGGTAGTCTTCCTAGCAGCGTGTATGCTGGGAGCTGGGGACTACCTGACTCTTCTTTGGGCACATGGCATCACACCATAATGTTTGGTTTTGTTGGCTACCAGGATGGGCTTTACTTCAGAAGAAGTGACTCAGCAGTAAACAGAATGGCAGTAGCTATGATAACTGCCTTATCTGGCACAGTGTATCTTTGGTTTTTGCCATTCTAACAAGACTGCAGTTCTTACGAATATTTCACTTCCACATTTCTAATAATAAAGCAACTGCATTTCATCAGCTTAGCAGCTAAGAGCATACACTGTTTTGTTTGTATTCTGCAGGAACTGTTCAGTGGCAGTAAAACTGCCAGTACTTCCTAAAGCTGAATCCCTGGATCTGGGAAATATCACTCATTATCTCATTGAAGAAAAGCTAATGAAGCCTCTCCAAGACCTCTACAATATCAACATAGTTGCAGAGTATTATAGATTCAAACGGAGGATGCTGGAGAGTCCCTTTGAATGTAAGCCCTTTCAAAGTGCTGCTTTGGTTTGTAACTGAATCTATGTCCATTTAGTTCCAAATTCTACAAAACATATTTGGAATAGCAGTTTACATAGACATGGCTGCAAATTATTAACTTTCCTATGAACTTGATACATAGACTTTCTTGTAAACCAGTAATTGTACGTGTAACAGCAACTCTGGATAAAGCCAACATGTGGTAAACACTCCTTTACTTAATACTCATGCTAATTTTGCAACTCTTTACACTTCTTCCTCTTGAGACCAGCATTCAGCAGGTGGCATTTATCTGCCTTATCAATATCCTCTTGTAAGTTGACATTATGTTTCAGTGCCTGCCATACCTGCTGACCCTCGGTCTTGCTGTGGAGGCTTTGTCCAGACTTGACATCACTTCTGTTGACTCTAGTATGGAAAAGCTCAGCACTACCAAAACTTCAGAGACAGAATTACCTGAAAAAGCATTGCTAAATGCTGAAAGACTGCATTAACAGTCCTAGCTGTCCCTTAGGTAATGGCTTTTCCAGAAAGAGACACTTCTAATGGCTTCCTTCCAGCAGGCAGACTTAATAGAGGACACTGAAAATAGGTCCTAGTGACCACATTGTCTGAGTGATATATCAGCAGAGTTTCCTGGGCTGCTGTTCTGATGCTCTATTTGGGTACTTGTTTTGAGACACTTAAAATATTCTTGCTGTTTTCTGCATAGGAATGGATAACGTGTATGGGGAGGGGAACAGGGACAGACTCACAAATACAGCTATCAAGTAACATGACTGTACATCAAGATGAGCTTTGAATCCTAATTCATGTTTCTCAAAGTTTTAGGTCACTTGGGTGGATCCATGATGAAAAAGAAGTTACTAGATTGGTTCTTTTCAGGAGAAATTTTTGTTGCAGAGTAACTTGTAACTAATGAAAATGTAATAATAGCTTGAGAAATTATCTTAAGAGGTGGCCAGCCAGAAGCTGTTAGTGTTGGAGTATGCAGGTAGTAGCACAGCACTTACTGTTCTGTGAAAAACTCGCTGATGCTGCTTCTGAAATGTCGTTCTCTAGATCATGCTATGTTAATGGGGACCAAGCATCTTATGACTTTTGATGGCAAAATTTATGATTTGGCATCAAAGTGCAGTGTGCTTCTTGCCAAGGACTTTGTTCACAATACTTTCACTGTAATACTGAATGAGGAAATTGGTAACTCAAGATCCCTGTATGTGGAGATGAACCAGACCGTGATCAGCATCTCCCCAGGACTGAAGGTAAGAGGGGGAAGTCAAACATTCTAGACCAGAGGTTATCATAAACCAACCAACAAAAAAAAAAAAGTCTTCCAAATATTAATGCTCAAGACACAGTCAGAACAGCTGGCAGATGCAAGTGCTAGAAAGCAACCGCTTTTTAATCAGGAAATAACTCCCCCAAACAAAATCAGTTTTAACTCCAGGGTTGCCTCTTTGCTTTCTGGGTACTTAAATAAGAGAGGCTCAATGAACTTTTCAGCTCTCTTCTTACT
>JANRGW010002622.1:17901-30723 GCA_024733675.1 Psilopsiagon aymara | reverse complement strand
GGCAGGATCACCTCCCTCGACCTGCTGGTCACACTCCTTTGGATGCAGCCCAGGATATGGTTGGCTTTCTGGGCTGCGAGCGCACACTGAAGCCGGCTCATGTTCATTTTTCCATTGACCAACACCCCCAAGTCCTTCTTTTCAGGGCTGCCCTGAATCTCTTCTCTAGTAATACTCCTCATTCCTTTTTGTTAACAACATTAACATTCTTGTGCTAAAAATATTTCACATACCCGCATGGTCTACCAATTCTGCACCTCGAGGTGCAACTCCAAATCATCACTATTTTACAGATAACAAGATTTAAAAAAGGCATTAGAACAGATGTGTACAGGATATTGAGGTGACCTGCTCCAAACCATAGTCTGGATAAGAAAAAGCAAGAGCCCAAAATTTTCTTGCCATAACAGCTATCCATGTGAGTAATAATGTATCTATCATTATACACGTCAGGCTGATTATCTACGAGGACAGATAATTTTGTTCTGTTGCCTACAAATGTTAAGGAACATTTCTGGCAGCAAGGAGATCCCAGTTCCCATCTTTTCTTACAGAGACTGTATTCCCTTGTTACTTCCTTGAAGATTTTGGTGTCAAAACCACCTTAAGGACTCCCATGTCCACTCCTGACCTTACTGCGCATTATTATACAGTTTGAACCACCTCATTTGTACCACACTGCCCATGGGCCATGTCATAAACCAGCCCTCAGAACTGATCCCTGTTAAAAATAACCCCCCCAAAAATAGAAGAGAGGAGTAAGGGTTACCAGGGTTATTTTTAACCTGCATGGGTTCAATGGTCTGACTGACGCAGGGGACCCAATGGAGGTTTTCTTGGCACAAGTGAGGGCGGCACATCATGGTGTGGAGGAGATGGAAGGGATGGCTGTGGACAGAGGGGATGCTGAGCCAGCTTTGAGGCTGAAGTCAGCATGTGGTAAAGTTCAGGCTCAAGGACACCACTCAGAAACCATAATAAAACTATTCAGCAGCACTGGTAGTGGGAGATTCAAAATAACTAAATGGAGCAGTGTAATAAAAAATAAACTGGGACGAAAAGATCTGCAGAGAACTTCACCAACACCCTAAAAATGATGTATTTTCCTAGCTGTAGAGAACCTTAGGCTGGAGTGATTCTGCAGTTAGATTTCATTTCAGTAGCGAATATTTGGGTTCCACTACTTTTTGAATACCATCTTGCTGAAGTTATCATACCATTTTCAAGAGACATCTTCCTTAGCTGAGTCCAGATCAATAAAAAGTAGGCAGCTGTAAAGACTGTTCTGCTATTTTGAATATTTCATTCAAACCAGAGAACTATAAAGGGACTGCAACCAAAATAAATGCGTTTTATTTGGCAGCTTGCTTCAAATTGGTTGATCATGGAAAGAGAAATGTTCATAGAACGACAGCATTTCCTTCCCTCTTCTAAAAGTAAAAGCAAAAAGAAAGAGATGAGAAAAAGGACACTATTAGAGTTGGTAGCAGGGATGGAGAAAATACCCTAACCACTGTCTGGTATGCGGAACAGGAATAAAAATATCACCTCAATAACCAAGCTAACCCAACATCACACTATATTTGAAACAGATATACAGTCAGTCAGAAGTATTAAAAACACTTACGAGATTGAATTTGGACACTGAAAACATACACATACAATTGTGTTCAGCCAAGTGCATCAAGGAACAACAGCAACAGAAATTTCATTTGGAAGTCCAGTTACAAGCATCATTTCATTTTATTTTCTATTTTAACTGATGGAATACTTTTAGAAAAAGCCTGAAATTCTGATTCATGAGATCTTTGTTATACACATTGATGCTGTAAAGCATGCATTCATCTGGTAGCAAAGAAAATTAAAAAGCACAATTTATTCCTACAAAGTTCAGCTGCTGTGCAGTTCTAGCACCAATTCTACCAAGCTCTCCAATTTCCTGCTCAAGCAAACCAGCTATAGTACTTATTTCATTAGAGAGCCTCAGTGATGAACATGGTTAATTTTATAATTTCTAAATCACTTATGAATTTCTCCTCATGTAAAAATACCATTTCTCATGGTATCATCTTAAAACAGAAGCCCACCAGCAGTAATCAGATGTATGCCTTCAGATCTGTACCTCTATTCCAATATATCAACACATATATTATGAACTCATTTCTAAGGTTCAGAGTAATACTCATTCACAATCAGCTCGATAATTAAAATTAAATGCTTGGAAAGGCAAATGAGTTCAGTTTGATTAACTTCCGAGGTCTTCTTACTTTAACTTTCTTTTCCTTTGCTTAATGTCATCATACTGGCCACTGACAATTTAATCACATGATTAAAAAAAACCTCACTTGAATAAAGGAAATGATAATGGTCCTCCTTAAATGATAATGCTTTGTAAAAAATAGGTAGTGTAGTGTTTTCAAGAAGTACTGAAAGCAGAACTATTTCTATCATGGAAAGCATGATCTCCATTATTCTCAGTGTTCATCCAAACTAGCAGGGCTAGTACTTTTTTGCAAGACTTAGGCTAAACTCTCTATGTCTGTGCATTGCCTTCTGGAGAGCTCTCTAAATTAATGTTTAAGAAAAGTGAATGGGCATTTAAAGGGAAGCAAAATGGCCTTGTATTTTAAGAGTACAGCACTAAGTATTCACAGCCCTCAAAGAGCATCTCTTTGGTACAGGCATGTTCTTTCTCCCTGCTTTCATCAAGCATTATACTGAAGAAAGTAAGTCTTCATAACAGGTGAAATATGACTCCCCAAGAAGAAACTGGAAGAGACAAAAAGTTCTGCAACTCAAAACAGAGAGCACTGCATATGACTAACATCACTAAAAATTCCCCTCCCTTCTTTGGCATTAATATGCAATACAGGAAAAAGTTTAGCTGCCGGCTGGTTAAATTCTCCCACCAGAGTACTGGAGAAAAAAGTAGATAATCAAGACTCTCCTAAACAGAAAGCAGAACTAGCAAAAGACTGTCCCTTACACTTGCAGAAAATTATTTCTTTTTCTTCAGAGTACTTTCAATTGACCTATAACAAAGTCAGAATCTTTTTTATAGAGGCACAAAGGCATCATGTATTTCTAATATCAGAC
Organism: Psilopsiagon aymara; assembly: GCA_024733675.1. NCBI lineage: Eukaryota > Metazoa > Chordata > Aves > Psittaciformes > Psittacidae > Psilopsiagon > Psilopsiagon aymara. Next base: position 27,627 of record JANRGW010002622.1, on the reverse strand, counting down.
ACTGAGAGTTGGCATCTAGGAACATTCTAGACCTTAACTTGATCTAAAATACGCAATTACAACATAGGCTCAGTTTTTCAGGTACCAAAGGACTATAATCTACATTCAGACAAACTCAGAAATCAGACACATAATAGCCTGCATATTGACCAAAGGCAGAGGGAGCCACAATACTCCTTCAAAATCTGTGGATAATGTATACCCAGTTTAAAACCACAACCCTGCATTTACATATGAAGTAGTTAAGCACGCCAATGAAGCTAGCCACTAGTCACAGTTATGCACACACCTAAACCTCTGTAGACGCAGGGCTTAAAAATTGAAGACAATATCTGTGCTCAGAGAAGAAAAACTAGTTTGACTGGAGCACCGTTACTCCTGAAGTCCTGTGTCATTCAACACATCAAAGACTTTCACTGAACTTGAAATTATTTATGGACCTGGTAAATATATTTCTATTGCTTTAGACATCAAGTGATTGTTACCATTTGTGCTACCAGAGATAATGCATTCTGATACTAATTTTTATATAAAACCAGTTAATGTAATGCATACACACTGGACTGACTCACTCACCACTGCACAATTACCCTCGTGGAAAAGAAAAAGGTAATCATTATTTTTTTAAATCACTGCATTTCAATTGAATGGAAGGAAAAACCCCAAAACTCTGAGGTAGAAGAGACAGGGAAAATCAAGTATTTCAGTACAAGTTAGGTCACAGGAACTTGTTACAGCATTGTTACAGATCACAACCTGAACTATCACAAAACAAGGGGCAGTAGGATAGCTGTGGGCACACAGCCAGTCCAAGAGCACACCGGCTGCAGTGAGAAGCCTTTTCTCCCAAATATTTAACTAACGCTATCTTCAAAGCATGAACCTTTTGGCCCCCTAGCAGAGAAGACTATCCATTACGTGACTATGAATAACACTGACAAGTGTCAAAACCAAAGAGGAGTCAAAGTTAAACATCAAAAAATCTCTTTATTTAAGACTCTTTAAGTTAAAATGACTGATGTTACATTTTCTGTGCTAGAAAAGAACCATACACCCCTCTCTCCATCCACCTGTCTATACCTGCTGAACTTTCAAAATGACTGGATTTGAAGACTACTATGCCAGTATTTCCACTTATTTGCTAATAACACAGAACTGGTGCCTGGTACACAAAGTATGTGAGTTTGGTTGGTTTTTCTTCTCTAATATATAAAAGCTTACCAAAGCAGAGAACTTGCCAGAAGTGGCAACAATTGCAAAAGGTAACTATCATTGGTTTCATAGACTTCAATAATGTTTACAAATCAGAGTTACAAAAACCTTGCAAGCTATACCACTTCTTACTACTACTTGTACTTGCACTTCCCAGCATCTGGGACTGACTGCCGTATACAGAATTCTGGTATAAATGGATCACAATTCCAATACACCATCATAATTCTTACCTGCAGCCCTTTGGAACAATGCACAGAGAGAGAATACAAACCTTTGAAATACTCCTGTATGACTTTAAGTATAAGATACTTCATGGTAATAAAAATATCCTCTTGGTGTTTAAGAGTTCAATGTTCGCAAGCTATATTTTCAGGGGGTTCTGTTACTAGTCTGGTTGAGGCACAGTGGAAATTAATCACAGACAGTGGGCACAAAGTTATACCCTCAACCAAGTAATTACACTTTCTGCATTTACTCTGGGACTGCCGGCATTCTGAATGATTAACTAGGACTGGGAGGGTTGGGGCAAGGACATAACGTGTGGAGCCTCTGCAGAAAGCCTGGCTGACACAGCTCTCTGAGAACATGTCTGAATCAGCAAGAAACTCTAGTATTCTTCCAAAACAGAAATACAGTATCACTAAATGCCAGCTAATCATCAACAGACTGTTGTGTGTATCTTCGCTCCCTTTGGACCAGGCAATTCCCAACCATATCCAAATTTAACTGCCAGCACTACTCATCTTAACTCGGTAGCTGATTATTTCAGTAGAGCACAAAAAGTAGACGAGCACCTCTGTGTTCAGAAAGGACCAGCTTGAATATTCTATATGAATGTTGCTATACACTTGATTTGATTAGCACTGATCAAAGACACCTACTGTGGTAATTCCCAGAGAGACCTCGCCAAGTTTTGCAAATATTTACTAAAGTGCAGTGAAATACAACCATCTGCAAAAGAGCATGACTGCAGCCATGTGAATTACTTACTTACCGGTGGGAAATCAAAGTCTATCTGGTTAGCTAAATTTAAGATGTAGTCGATTCGAAACTGGTTCTCTGGATGGGCTAGTTCAACTGGAGGTGCCAAATTGCCCATTGCTGTCACTATTGTCTGCAGGGGAACAGAAAATAATAATAATAATAAAATATTAAATATTGCACAGTGTCTAAATAGACAGCTTTGAATAACTGAAAACAATAGCTTCTAAGCTTACCTCTATAGCTTCTTTAATATTATTTTTAATATCCTGAATTTTCATTTTCTTCTCCCTGTAACAAAAAACACACATTATTAAATTTGTAAGCCATAAAAGCAGAGTATCTTTTAGAAACAGAACATGAACTTGGAAACTATTCTATTAAAACTGTGTTGTCACTATTGACTGAAGTGCTTTCAGCCTGTGAATACTTTTGTAGATGCGCTTGATCAAATACCTCATAACATTTCTACTTAAATAGTAAAGACCTATTTGTACTAAAACCCCCAGTATTTACTTATGCTGAAATAAAAATTTATTGTAGTCTTAGACTGGGACTAAGACATCCTGCAAAACCAAACAGATTTTGATTCATCCGAATGCAAAATACTAGACATAGATGGAAGTTACTTAGAAAAGCATAAACTGTAAACAAGTGGGGAGAAGGTAAGTTCCTGAAAGTAGAAACGAATTAAAGAAGACCAAAGAATCTCAAAGTACAAAAAAAATTCCAGCCGAAAAACGATGTCATAGCAGAAAAAGCTAGTGCACAGAAACTCAACCTGACAGGGACATCCAAACTAGCACTTTAGATAGAAAATCTAAAACAAATAGTAAAGTGGTAATGCAAATAGCTAAAATTCCCTTTTAACAACAAGCAGAAGAGCAGGCTAGAAAATCACCTGGAATGCTCTATATGAGCACTGCCACTTGGGATTAACGGCAGCCAAATTAAAAAGCGTCACAGGCTCAAGCAAGCCAGAATAAACCTTTGCCTCTACTGTGTGCGCACTGTTTGATGTGTCAAATCTGACAACAGTTACTTTCAACGCTAAATAGTGCAGTAAAATTAAATGCGTGATCAAACATATGGTATTGACCAGGAATTAGCATCCTAAAAGTATCACACTAGTACTGAGACAGTTAAGTTGTAACTTAATTGTAATGTACTATGACACAATTTTTACATTATTAATTTCTTACTATACACAGCATAAAATGACTTTGAGATAAACCAAGTTAGCCATGTAATTACTAAAAAAACCCTAGCTAGATTGTCAAAGTGACCTTTTAATCTCATTAAACTGTTTTTACAGAATGCTTTACCTGAGTATTTATATCAACTATTTGTATGGTTTTCATTCTGAAAACGAACATTTTCCAGCACAATATACCAGAGACTTTAAACTTGCAACAGCATGTTTGCTCTTCTTACCCTTTCAAAGGTAGCGCTCACTCTTTTCAGCTTACAGACAACAGCTCGAAAACCTCATTTTAACTGAGTTAATTAACCATTTATATTGCAAATGCTTTTTATCACTTTTTCCTTTCTATAATTAATCACAATCAACAACCAAAATGAAACTGAAAGCATATTCACCAATCAAGCACACAGAACACCAGGGAAAAAAAACAACCAAGTAACCAATACTGCTGAAGTAATTAGGCAGACGCAGACATCCAAGAGTGGTGAGAATTTGGATTATCAAATCAAAGATTAATGCAACTTTCATAAAAGACAGGGTTAAGGAAAACATCACCATGCCAGCCGCATGTTACACTCCTTTTAGACACAGAGATGGAGGATCTTACTATACATTCTACAGTTGTGACAGCATGACTGCAATGCAAGGGCTGCTCTTAGAGATGGAAAGCAAGTGGCAGCATCAAATCATCTCGTTCAGTGACTTGGCTGTGTGGAAAGAACATGTCTGAATCAGCACCCAAACAGAAACAAGATTACCCCTGCACATCAGCTCCTCCTCGCTGACCATTGCATGTATTCTCAAAACTGTGGTGCTGGGTGAGGAAGGTCAGTGAAGCTTGATGAGGAAAGAAAATTAAATGCCCAGTAATCTGATGTAAATTCTTCGTTTCCCAGACTTCCTGATCTGCCTACAGACCACCTTATTCCTGAATACTACCAGGTTTTTGCTTTAGAGATTTGGCACTGCTGATGGGAACAAGGCAGTGAGCCAACAAAGACCAAAAGCACTGAACTAAGGAAAATAAGACAGGAAAAGGAAGGGAAAAAACGAGGCCTTTTCACCCTCTTCCTTCCCATCTTCAATGCTTTCTATTGCCCCATATCTTGAGAAACTGTCTGTTCCACAAACTAAGATTTACAGGAGGTGTACGAACACTGTGTTTTATTATGTAATAAAATGTAAATAATGGCATTTTATCCATGACAGTGTAAGCAATTTGTCTGGCTTGATTTTGCCTCTAATTTTCAGCTGGGTTTTGAACTTAGTGAACACATATCCAGATTCCACCCCATTGAGATCAAAAGGGCAACTGACACACTGAAAGTCTAAGCAAGATACTAGTATTTTTAAAGGATTAAATCAAGAAATAATATTCCGTCATTCTGCTTCGTTTGGAACATCAACAGAAAGACAGAAGTTCAAAAAGCCTCCGGGCTTTTTTTCCTGCCCCATGTATTTGTTTTTTAAAGCAAACTCTTGTTATATTCTCTGCCCTGGAACACTTGCAGGTAACCTCTTCGAAGCGTCACCCAAGTGCACGTTTACCTGACTCTTCCATACCATATAAAAACCACATAGTTTTTATTACAGGTTTCGGTCCAACTTTCACCTTTACACATCTCCATTGATCCTCACACAGACTAGCAGCACTGCAGAATGCGAAGTGACGTAACACTCTGGCAATTAACAAACTTTGATAACCATCATCATCTTTATGACAAGAATACTCAAGTTCCTATTTCTGGTTTTGTTGCCATGGCCCTATAGCATACCCGGTAAACAAGGAATCTTATTACACAGCAATGAATGTTTTGTAATGTTTACTAAGCATAAATTTTCCATGACAATGAGATACTTCATTCTTCTGGAACTCGACAAGTTCATCAATCACCCACCCAACAGCCTACATACACTGCAGCTTCCCTTCAAAAAGAAAAAAGAAAGGTGAAACTCATTTTATCCAGGGACTAAGGAAGTGCAGCAAACAACAGCTAAACCCCACCTCTGCCAGCATTCTTATTGAGAGATCCCAGCCAGGTCACACCTTGAATTTCCAGAAGTAATTGAACTTCATTTTCCCCAACCACAAAGACTGAATGCTGAACTTAGAAACAAATTCTTGCTTTTCTCTTTCCTATTCCCAGGTGCTGGCACAATGACCAAAACTACCAAAGGAAAAAGCTGGGCTCCCAAAATGTTTTCCTCTGGAGCAGATGGAGTAGATTGGGAATGGCACCATGCTCTCCTGGCTAACGAACAACTGTTGTCTCTGCAGGCCTGTTCTGTATCTTTAGATGCCATGGGTTAATAAGGTCATATTTTTAATCTTGTTTAAAACTTTTGCTTAGGCTGTGTAGAGTAGGCCAAACAAAGCATTAAACTCTATTAGTTAAGGATTAGAAGAAAAATCTCAAATCCTGCTGTTTTCAATATTTAAATGGGCCAAAGCAAAGCTGCACACAGCTTTCAGGAAAACTAATAAAGTCTATTTTAGGCACTACAAAAAAAGATGACATTTCAACTCAAATAACATGAAATTGGAATGACAGAGGAGGTCAGGAAAATCAAATATTCCTTGAATACAAACCTCATTATTTAGTAAGGAACTTCTCCACCTGTGACAGAGCTTTACTATTAAAATGGCAACATTTTTTCTCAGACTTCATCAAATCCTATGCAGTGAAAACATTACCACACAGATTATCAGAAAGTGAACTATTTTAATGCTTATGTTAATTTCTGTTTAACCTTCCAGATAATATGAATAACCATTACCTGGAACCGGGAATAAATATTTAAACCTTAAAAAGAACATTCTGGAGGACCAATGATTCAGCTCACCCACTATAAACATCTCACAGGTAGAAAAGTTAAAAAAACCCTCAGTGCTGAAATAAATGGTCAAAACATGTTGAAGAACCAAAATAATGACAAAAAACCCCCTCAAAAAAAAAAAAAAAAACATAAAAAACAAAACCACAAACACACAAAGAGAAAAAGAAAAAACCACCTGTGACCCCTTTATGCCATTAATCTAAATGTCTGAAAGCAAAGTCTGGATTTCTTGGTTAAGGAGCCGTATGCATTGTTGCAAAGTTTTGTTCAACAGGCAGAGCCTGGACAAGATTGAAGAGAAAACGACAAAGAACAACTTGGTTTTAAACTAGAATGTAGTACAGTACTACTTTTTTTCCCAGCAAAAAATAGGTAAGGTTTTATGAACAGAATTGAAGTGCCACATGTCTTCAAACGCTACAAACTACAAGAAAAATATCTGAAACACAGAGTGCAAAGCAACAACAATAAAATTGATTTTTTCCTATAGAAGGACAGACAGCCATGATGATAAACCACTACTGTTTTAACATATATCAACTATCTAAGTCAGTGGGGAAACTCACCCCATAGCTCCCCAAATTCTCTAATGATACATGGAACTGTACACTTTAAATGTAGGAATACTTTAGGAACCAAACATCAGACATGTCATGACAAACACTGTGAAGAGGTGAATTTAATGCTATGGGATGTATCATTTGAGTGAAAGTGAAAAGACTGTGATCAGATAATACGCAACAGAAAAAGGCTTTTAATGAGAGTAAATGATGATTGCCAATTAATCCCACTACGAACACGGCCTAAAAAAGGAACATACTCTGGAATATGAATACTTACAATGTGAATACAAAATACTGGAACATTCTTTGTGTAGTGCAGATATAAATGTTAGCTTTCATTTTTGAAAAATATAATTTTCTCAGTTTGTCTTTTAACACGTGATTTCCTATGTGCAGTCTTAGCATAATAAATAATGCCACATAATGGTTTGCAATTTAATAGCGTGCCTACATTATTTCACCACAAGTGAGCCTGTCTAGAATCCTGAGGGGTATGTAACTGCACAGGCAGAGTACACCTACTCAAATACTACTGGGGTTGTATTCTGTAATAAGCCCCCCTAAACCATGCTAGAATGTTATTTATTATGTTCCAAATTCCTTGTAGTTCTCAGGATGCTTTTTGCAAATAATAAAAAAGCAGAAAGTTTCTCTTTAAACTTGCATTTCAAAATGTACATGCCTGGAGAGTACATATAGACCATTTTAATAGGGCACATTAAAAGGTAATCATACGATGTTAACACAGAGCATTAGCTTTTGTCTTCTTTACAAGGTTGTAAACAGCCTGGCGTTAACACCTTCAGTGACGGGTATAATGCATGAATTACATTTATTTCTGAAGCCTGTCAGACTTTGCTCACTCTCGAACTTGCTGACAGAGCAACTCTTATCTAGTGAAAAGCCTCCCTTGACTGTGCAAAGCACTGCCAGTGAAGTGAATCAATTTGCAAGTATAAGAGCCAGGAGAAAAATCTTACAAAACAATTCATTCGCCACTGGCTTTTCACAGGAAGAAAACAACGTTGTTTTGTTTCGGCACAGGCACCCCTTGGTTTGCTTTACAGGTATTACTAACAAAGGGGCAGACAGCCATGGGCTGGTCCCTCTTCTGCTCACCTTTGCCCATTACAATTACCCACTGAAAGCAATTGAAAAGGTAATGTATCAATTTAATTTTAAAATAATCCATTTCTTTGACAGGCACTCATGCACTTCACAGGCCTTAAATGTAGCTATTCATCTAAAAATGATGTCTTTGATGCAGAGAAACACACTTGTGGATTTCATAAATATCCCATAAAATCTGCATCAGAATTTGTTTACTGCACCTTATGGAAGTCAAGAGAAATGCAAACGGCACTACCTGCCAATCCACCTCGCAAAAACAGAGCAGTGCAGTCAAAATCTTCAGACACAAGACCACAAGCAAGGAAATTCAATTAAGATTTTGCTACAAATCCACAATACAAAAATTCTGCGGTACTTTGGATTCAACAATAAGGTAAATTTGGTTTAGCAGCCTGGGTTATTTCTAACAGAACAACATGGCAATTATCTCAAAATATAACAGCTAGAACAGCAAACAGGGCAGAGGCCAAGTCAGAGGCACTTGAAAATGGGGGAAAATAGTTGCCTACAGTATTCAGAGTGAAGCTGAAATAATTCACATCAGACCTATAACAAAGTACCAATTTTGCAGACAAAACTGCTAAAGCAAAACAGCAAAAACCACTGAATCTCTTCTGCAAATTGAACTCTTCATTCATATCACAGCACAGAGAACTCAGTAATTCTGCCAACTTCAAAGAGATTTTCTATTCTGTACTGTTCGAGAACAAAAGGGACGAGCACACGCGGTACCATGGGGTAGGAGCTACCATGCATCAGCTGCACAGCAGTCACTGTGCAGCTTTCAACAGGAAATACGATTTACTTTGGTCCTCAACTGTAGCAGAATTGAGAGATTTTCTGATCACATTAACACTTTGTTCTTGACAACTCCGTCACTTTGCAAAACGAAATCAAGTTACCCAAAGGCGTAGCTGGCTGACAAAACGTAATCTAAAGCGCACTTGCTTTAGTCAATGCCATGCTGGTAACACCAATCAGGTGAAGTATCAAGCACATCACTGAAAGCAGCAGACCCTTGCTGCTGCTGGATGCAGAAATGAAGTTTGCCCTCCCCAGTACTGAGCTCTTCCTCTTAATCCACCTTTTCCCCCCATCACCTACTTGACTTAGAAGATTCTTAGGTTTATTCCTCCAAGTTTCTGGGTAATGAGAAACTCTACCATCCAACTACAAAGATGATTTTTATTGGGAGAAAAAATAGTAAGAACAGAAAAGAATAGCTATGAGAACAGACTATTTGCTTCCTCTGTAAGGAACAGCTTTTTGAAAAAGAAAAACCAAGAGGTTGAATGATTTTGTTATTCTATACTTTGATTAAGAAGACAGCTAAAAAATTGTTACTTTGCACAGATCTAAATTGTGACCTAAATGATTTGGGAGAATTTAGCTCAGTTATCCCCTGAAACAATCACACTCACACACACACGCGTGTGAGAAGTTCCCTTATAAATATTGGAAAAGGCACTGTAAACTGCTTTGCCACTGCTTGTTTTAATGTCCTCCACGAGTCACATACACATCTACTTAACGTGGCCATAAGTAGATGAACACATGATAAGACATGTAAGCACAAAGACATACCTTCTGTTTAGAGAAAGATTCTGTCATTCCATAAGTTAAAAGGCAAGAAATACAAATTACTGAAGCAGTAATAAAAAAAAGAGGCATCACAGCTTTGCAAAAGCGAGATGATGTTATTTTCAACCATTATTTAAACTGTAATGTGAGGTGATAGGGGTGTGACTTCTTCCTTATTTTAAGGAACAGTACCATAATGATATTACTCTGACA
>JANRGW010002622.1:0-17801 GCA_024733675.1 Psilopsiagon aymara | reverse complement strand
AACTGTAATGTGAGGTGATAGGGGTGTGACTTCTTCCTTATTTTAAGGAACAGTACCATAATGATATTACTCTGACAGAGGCAACACTAAATATAAACCTAATTAACTCCATGTTTAGGTCTATTTTCCCTGTGCTCATTGTGATAACCCAGGTGTAAAGGTTAATGGGTAGCTTTATTCTGCCTCCATAGCTATCAGATGCAAAGACTGGTCATTGGCAGGCTTAGCTCCTGCTGAAGTTCAAAGGAGCGGGGAGGGTAGGAGAACACATGCTAAAGGCTCTGTCCCAGGGGCTGCTCCAGCAGGCAGGAACAGCCCAGGCACACAGCACCTTCCCGGTACCATCTGCCCAGCTGGATGTGGCACAGAGATGCTATTCTGGCTCTAAGCCACCTTGGGGCTCTCCTTCAGCTTTGCAAATTCCACTGTAAAACCAGTTCAACTGGTTTGCAGTCCCTTTATACCAGTAAGTGGTACAAAGAGACCACCACAGACCCAGTATTAAGAAGCACAACTCTGCTTATGCTGCTCCATTTACCTCAACTAATTAACTAGGAATAGTTTAGGTAAGGAATGAAAACAGACGCATTCACAAAGAGCTCTGTGATATAGGAGGCTGACAAAGGCCCTTTAATTCATACTGTGCAATTAAACACCCTGGTAAATTGAAAACTTGGTCTCTAGTGTCTCTAGTTCTTCAAGCAGGTATACAGAAGACAGGAAGGATAGCACACAAGTCCCATTTTCTTGCTCTAAGTACAGATAATTATGCATAGTACAATAAAAGATGTCCTCAAAAGTTTAGTATTCTCTCTAGATACTTGATACAGTAATTAACTAGGCTGGAGTCCTCAGAGTACACTCTGTGATTCTTTTCTGGTACAGAAGGACACCTCTCAGAGCCAGCAGGAATAGGAGGATTCAAGTCAAACCTGCTGAATCATCTTGCCTTATACAATTCACTACCTTGAGATAACCATTTCAGACCGCTCTCAGGAAGCACAAAGATCTACTTTCTTGCTTACGTGGAACACAATCTTTGGTTGTTCAAAAAATTCTGTGCAATCAAGGTTCCTAACAAACCATCTGGGGAAGTTACTGCAACACCCAAATGAGCTTGTGCTCGTAAAGATTCAAATTTAGGCACAATTTGGTTACAGATACACCTGAACAGGACAAAGTGTCTAATCAGTAACAGTTAACAACAGGTACCTATGCGAAGAGATTTTTGCTACCAATTGATAGTTAAAAGAAAACATTCGTGAGTTAACACAGAAAACTTAAAACAAGTATTCCACCATGAAATAGTCCCTCAACTCTGGATTTCAAACTCACTTCCAAACGTTAATCAAGAAATGAAACAAAGCTTCTCCCTTCCTATGAAACAGCCTGCAACACGATGGCATTTTCCTGAAAATTTTGATTCACTCAAATAAAATTCATTATCTAAATCTCTGCATTTTCTAAATGCTGCAGGATTCAGCACCGATAGCCCGTAATTCAGAATGACGGTCTGAAGAGAAAAGCAGCTGAAGTAGTGAATGCAGAACTTCAGCACCCAAATTACAGGGGGGCCAATTTGGAAAGGAACACAGGAACTGTTTGTTTAACTGTGCAGCTGTCGCTGAAAGCTGACCTTAGATTTCAGTGAGACATTAACGTTAAATGTTTTGTTCGCCACACATTTCTTACGGCAGTGTCACTGCTGTCACTGAACCAACTATCTTTACAGCTGTAGATCTGGAGATTTTACCATTGACAAAATCTGAATCAAGGAAGACTTCCACCATTATCTCAAATGATGAGGAGCTGTCAGTGCATGCAACTTTACTTACAAGCCTTAAGAATGCTTCCAGAACTCAGCATTATCAGCAGAAACTAGATCAGTCCCTACTGATCTTAGCGTTGGGGAAGTTCGAGTTCACAGTCATTCTTAGCAGTGCGCTGTCATACCTAAGTGGTAATTTCCATTATACACTTTATTAATATCTAGATTTCAATAGAAAGATAGCTTTGTGAAAAATATTCAGGATGTCATGTTTCCATGTAAACAATCAGCACATTCCCACTGAAATCCTCAGGAACAAAAAAATCCTGTGAATTTTGTCAAGTACTGTTAGATTTCAAGAGTTGTAGTTGTGTATTTCAACTTCCAGGCTATGAATCGACTATGACTGTGCATGGACCCTGCATTTTTAGAACACAGAGTAACTAAATATCAGAACCACCAAATCTGATAATCTGTCCCTTAAAGATCCAGGCTATGCACTGAGAGGCAGGTGTAGCATAGCACGTAACAAAGCAAGGTGCTGACAACTTTGGCTTTATTCCACCAAAGCACTTAAGCACATGTTTAATTTTAAGCACATGAGTAACTCTATCAACTTTAATAGGGCTACTCACAGTTTAAGTACTGTGATGGATGGGGGCCAGAATGCTCAGAACCTTTAAGAATGCTGCATGGCCTATGCTATATGAAAAAAAAAAAAAAAAACCTGCATGCTTCCACTGAACAATTAAGTTATAAAAGCTCTGGAAGCAACATTTACCAGAAGTGAACACAGCTCTGCTTCTGTAAACACAGAGATGCAAATTATTCTGCAGTCTGTGAAGATAAAACACGATGCAAGTTCTCATGTCCATGTACCTTCAGTTTACCCCTTTTTTTATCTCCGAGACCTCTGTGTTATGGCCATATGTCACCTATGCCCACCACACTTTGCTTTGAAGCAGGGAGATCACAATTAAGCAGTCTTATCCTCAAAAGACTCAAAATTTAGCTACAAGTTACACTTCCTCAGTAAGATGTTACTAGATGAAGTTTAAAAACATTAGTACTAGGCCTTCCAAACGTACAGGCACCAGAGTAACACAGTTTCCACTGTAACTGGCTGAAAAGTTCAGTAACTTTTCCGCAACAGCTATTATTTTGAACATTCAAAGCTGTCCAAATGCCTCTTTCATACACATGCAACTCAGATGCTTTTAAGTAAAAATAGGATTTCTTTAAAACAGTTTATGCAGTCAATGGTAATGATGTTAATAAACAAAATCCACATCTGCTCTACAAACTTCTCGCTAGGCCAGCCTCTGTAGATCAGAGGTGACTTACTTGATCTCTAACCCACTCACTAAAAAATTCTGGATCTTGTTTTATTGGAATGTTGCCCCAAAAATTGTTTAGAAAACAGTTTTCTCAAAAACAAAGCGAATGGAATGATTTGAAAAACCCTCTACAGGCGTTTTCCAGGAGATCAAATTAGACTCACTAAATAGTAACACACAAGAGCCATCTAATTCTATTCCTGCACTCATAATGTAAGTCTGAAAGGCTCCAGAAAAATTTCTTTCATATAGCCATACTGTCCCAAATGAACAGTGCATTTTAACAGCTGCTAATACAGTATCAGGTAATATCTGCTCTGAAACAAACAATGGAGAAGGCAAAGTCAATTAAATGATCCCTGCAACCAGGGAGGGACCAACCCTCCCTCCTTCCATCTGAAAGGTAACGTTACCATTTCTGTCTGCCTACTACCAAATCCCCAGCCAGCAGCAAAGGCAGAGGGAAACATATGGCTAACAGGGAAACAAATCTCTTCTGCCAAACATTTCAAGAATTCCTGCCTCATTTTAGAGTGGAATAAAATCAAAGCTGATTATTACTTGTCTTTCCTTCCCCATCGTATCACATAAGCATATCACATGGTGCAAAGGCAGGGCAGCGAGGTGACCTGTTCTCTTTTCCCTGCAGTGTAAGTTAGGGGGAATAAGAGCTTCTTTTCAAGAGCAGGGAAAATGAAGGCCACATGAGACCACCACTCGTAAGTCTGTCCTGATTCTAAAGCTGTCTCAGACCTTTCAATTAAAATTTATTCCCTCTGTGATTGCTACCACTGAAAATCTGGTCCTGTGTAGTTTTTACTCTGACTGTTCCTAATAGAACCTAAATTAACACAGCCATTTCGCTCCTTGATTTGTCAACAAGCACAATTGAGAACAAATGTGTGTTTAGGTTTGGGGTTTGCTATTTTTTTAACTTGTTTACTTGGTGGTGAACATGCAGCAAAAGCACAAAAAATAAACAGCTTTTGTGTGCTTCTGATTTCTTGGAAATAGCAAAAATAAACAGCTGAGGTATCTTCAGCATGGAAATTACACACCACAGCTTATTAGATGGAATTTAGAGAAAGTGAAGTACACGACCAGGGGACTTTAAAAGTCCCTTAAAATCAATTCAAGAAGAGAATGCCTTGAATCTATGCCACTGCAGAGCCTCTAATATTTGCTAGAATTCTCAGCTTATTACAAGTGTCTAATGTGATACATCAACGCATTCTGTAGTGCTACCACTGTTAACAGTTTAAATAACAATTCTGACAATTTCTAACTTAGAAAGCTTTTGAAGTTACCACAGTAAAGTTTTTTATGTTTATTTTTGTGTAACAGAAGAGTTTGTCTTTTAATATTTCTACTTTGCTTTTCTGCATCTATCACAGCAGCACTTGGTCAAAGCACAACCTTATCCCTGTAGACAAGGGAATGGAGGCAAAGTGACTGTGTCTCTAAAGGGCAAATTAGAACAACTATAACAGAAGTAAGCTTCTCTCCAAAAAACATTCAGGAGGTCAAAGCACTGTATTAGGCTCCTACGTACCAGAAACCAAAAAGCAAAGCAAACAAACACCTCCCCTCCAAAAACCTACACAGCATTACTCTTTCCTGAGTGAATTTCTCAGCATCACACACAACTCTCAACTAAGTTCATCATTATTTCAGGTTAATACGCCCAATGCTTCTGCATTTTCCTGTCATTAAAATACATATGTGTGCTCATAGTTTCCAGCAACATACTGGTTAGTCAGAGCTCTGTTACTCTAGATTTAAACAGACTCAGCTTGATTCTGTTCCAAACTGGAATTTAAAGCAGTTTCTTCTTTATTCATCATGGTTTTAAAGTATTTTCTCTGACATGCCAGTCATTATTAAATGATCCTGCCTTATATGTAGCACAAGTGTCAGTGAGCAGGTAATCCTCAACAGAGCAATTCCACCAGCATTCACTAGAAACAAACCCTCTAGCTCTGCCCTCCTTGAACACTGAAATTCATACAGCTCACATGAAGCTGGACAGATTATCCCCCAACCTTTGTAAAAGACTGGTTTGTTAATGCCACAGTCACACAACTTCCTATTCACTTTAATGTAGTAAGAAGCAGCTATATCGTGACAAGACTGAGAATTATACCAAAGTTCAGTATGAGTTATGTCCATTAAAAGAGCAAATGCAGAGTTCCAAGTAACCTGACTGCATTGCTATTTATATCACATCTCCATATCACTAATGTTACTACTGCATTTTTACTGAGAGGAGACTGTGCCAAAACTAGAGGCTGCACAAGATGTGGACTGTATTGCTGCCCATAGCTGGGAAGTGCTAAGACCAGCCATGACAGTGCAATGCTGCTGTGGGGACTGAAAGAGACTCACAGCAGGGAATCCGGGAGGAAAATCTTGCACAAGCCTTAGCATCCTTCTAAAAATAATTTCAGCAGCAAAAATCTTGTTGGTCTAAACCAGCATCTGCTTTTCTTCTGAAAGGTCCTCCCGCTTCACTGGGTGACATTCAGCCTCCTGCAGACATCAGTGCAACATCAAAGCTGTTCTAACACCTCCTGTAACCTCACTGGAGTGATGCTTCCATCCAGGAGAACAGAAGACTACCCTCTAGGTTACGATGTTCCAATTCTGAAGTTCTAAGGTAAAATAACGTTGACTAAGTTATAGCAAAGGATCATTCATATCAAGCAAGCCTTCCCTCAACATAGAAGAATGTTGAATGAACTACCGAAGTATTTGCATCTCCTGCACAGCTCACAGGGAAACTTTTGTGATTAGTCTTGAGGCAGCACAGACTCTTCTGATACAAAAGGATTATTTCTGTTACTTTTAAATCTCCTACTGCTACAAACACTTACATCTCCCAGAACTGTAGAACTGCAGGAGAAAAACTTTCCATTTCACCTTACTCGTGCAATTGCCAGCATTTCTTGTCAGTTTCACAATCTGAACAGGGTTTTCCTGTTGTAGTCCCTCACAAAGTAACACGAGTGAAAAATCACTGACCCTAAGTAAAGCAGTCTAAGCGAAGCCAAATTAAACTTTCAACTCATCAAAACTAAATAAGAATTATAGCTGTCTGCACACTTTCCACATACATTCAGGGCAATTCCAATGTATTTACACACAGATACCTTGACACACTTATGTGAGCAACAGCCCAAGAGCTAATACAGAAATTGTAATTAACTTCCCATGCAAAAGAGATCAACCATCCTGAATTCCAAAGCCAGTACTGGGAGGAGTAAGAATACGACAAAAGTGCAAAGAATCAAATTTGCACACAAAGCAATTCTCCAAAGCAACCTGACACAAAACTGAACTGAAATGTTTTGGAGTTTAATATTGATAATTCTGATGGTGCCTGTTTTTAAGAACCTATCTGTTAACCTGAGAAGCTGTTCAAGCCTTCTCTTTTATACCTTTTATGTTCAGGCTTAGGTTTACACAAATAGGAACTAAGTAGGCATTGAATCAGGTTGTAGAAGGTCTCTTATCTGCTTTGTGCTCAGCTGGAATACAAACAACTCCATAAGAAGCAAAGACTCAGGCTAAACCATACTGATAATAAGCCCAGACTCTGAACTTTTAGTACTATTTAACTGTGATGGTGTAGATTTTTTGTATCTGTAGAGTTCATGTAAGTACCTTTGTGAACCATTTCCCATGTCCGTGCTTTAAGAAACAGAAGAATAAAAAGTTGGAGTACTTACTTGTGTATGTAACTGCAAGCAAAATAGGCAGGGACAGCAAACCCAAGCAGAACCACCACTTTGCCATGTCAATTAGGCAGAACAGGTATAGGAAAAATACTGCAGAACATACTGTTGTGTACATACCCAGTGCACTTAAACAGGTTAAAGTCAAACTTAAGCTAGTTTTAATTGCTACTCTGCACTCCTTCCTACCTTGGATATAGGAAAGGAGCCACCAAGTGCTGCTGGCACAGAGAGATCCTCACACAGAGCTGTGAGACTGGACAAGAATGGCTTTGCTGATAGAAGACAACTCACCCATGAGACTCCTCCCAACACGTAATCCATTTAAAAAGTCAAACAAAAGCTAGTTTGTAAGATAACATGTATCAGGCAATAGCTGCCTTTTAATTATCAGACTGATTTTGATAATTCTATTTGACAGTCAATCTTTCAATTTCTTTTCCAGTTATTAAAAATTTTGCACTACCAGAAAGGAAGATAGAAGAAAAATACTTGGAAATCAGCATTAAGTTTATTAAGGCAATAACAACAAAAATACCCTCACTTCCTTCCAAGCACAGATATAGTCATTATCACATTAAACCCATTAGAGAAATTCTTCAACCAGCATCGAGGAATAGTTTCAGGCAACCAGCTCCACCTACCTGTTCTTCTTGCTGGCCTGACTTTAGAAGACACTGTCAACTAGAAGACATCAAAACCACATATTTTATTTCTAGCCAGCTAGGGCTCCATTTACAGAAAAGTTGAAGTCAATTTATGGAAGGAAGTGCAGGCTTCTGTACTGCTACTTCTGAAATGGACTGCTCCAGGTTAAGTCAATCTATGTAAAACTGCACTATGCGTTAACTGATGAAATATTTTAGTAAACAAATCCCATACATTAAACAAAATAGGGAAAAAAAATAATCTTCCTTCAGTACAAAGGAGCTGCAGAAATGAATCTGAAAACAATACACATTTCTCTTAACTAAATATTATACTTCCCCCATGCCCATTCACATAAACTGCATAGTAAGAGAACAATACCTCTACAGTTCAATTTTGCAGTTCCTTAACTGTGTCACAGCAAGCTATTTTTAGTTACAAAAGCTTAAATGAATATAGTATGCAACTAGGGTTTTTAGGCATACACTTAGGACCAACTCCTGAACTCCTCCTAAGATAGCCCTAAACAGATGGGTTGATACAAAATCCCCTCTTCTCAGCTTCTCGTTTCATTGCCTTACAGAATCTGCTCTGTGCCAGGCAGCTGAATCTTACAAGATGGTACCTTCTATGCCGTTTTTTTTAAGTTGGCTGAGTAGTTATTTCCTCGAGTGTCCCCTTATGCAGACTGCTTCCCAACAAACACCACCAGGCTGAGTTGTGGCTCCTTGTGGAGCTGTTTATATTCCAACTGAGCACAAAGCAGATAGAGGCCTTCTACAACCTGATTCAACACCTACTTAGCTCCCGTCTGTGTAAACCTAAGCCTGAAAGTACAAGGTATAAAAGAGAAGGCTTGAACATCTTCTCGGGTTAACAAATAGGTTAGTAAAAACAAACACCATCAGAATGAAAATCTTTCCCATTTAAAATATCAGTATTAAACCCCAAAACATTTCAAGTACAACACAAGGTTTTTATGTTTCATATCTGCTTAGAAAATGCTCTTTCTGGTAGGGAAAAACTTTCCCCGTAGGTCACAATCTACCATGATCCTGGTCTTCCAGGGAACCCCACCTTTAGTACCAGGAGGGTACCATATAGGACCAGATAGGCTCACTGATGTTTTGGACAAATACTCCTGATCTAAATTAGCACTTCACAACACAAATTAGCTGGAAAAATTCCAAACAGCTGTTACTGAAGTCTAGAAGTCAAAATGCAAGCAGTGAAGAAACTTTTACTTTACTTGGCATCTACATATATTTGGACTCAACCAATAAGAAGAGTGACCTTTTACTGAGCTTAAAATTGGAAATTAATTACACCTGAATAAGCATATTTATTATCATTTCCCCTGATAAAAGGGAAGTTATACTGCCGTAATTTAAGTCAAACTATGACAATGGCACAATTATCACGTCCTGGCCCTGACCTGACACTTCTAAATGGTAACAGAAAAGTAAAGGATACAGTTCATACTGACAGCATATAATAAATGAGAATGCTAGGCCAAAAGTTATGTGATAAATACTTTGCTGATACGTAGCACAAGTTAGAATACACAGCACTCCGCTATAATTGCCCAGTTACTTTCACAACATATGGTTCTTTGAATATTAATGATATTGTTTAAATGAGAAACACCCAGGTGAAGAAAACAATCTCAAGAGAGTGTGTATATTGCTGTAGCACTACAAATTACTTAAACAGGATTGCTTGGGCAAAAATATTGATTCAACCAGCTGCTACCTCAGCTGCAATGAAAGCATACTGAAAGCACTGAGAAGCTGGAGATAGCTCAGTTCTATCTGAATCTGGCTCACCTCAGTGGTGTCCCAGCTAGCAAAGGTATAAACCGAGCAGTACAACTAACGTGCAAGAAATGCATTTTGTTCATGGACAATAAAACGGAAAAAGGAAAGCAAGAAACTAAAAAGGAAAACATGACTTTTTTTATTACTTAAGTGTTAGTCTTTCTAAAGAAAGAGAGAAACATACTGAATGTGACTTAACTTCAAAATTTGTTATGAATCTTGCTTCTCGGAGTTCCTAAAGTGCCAGCGGCAGAACCTGGCAAGAGACCTGAAAAGGAATCACTGCAAATCCTTCTCTTACCCTTTTTCCCTAATCCTCCAGAAGCGTCATTTCTGACACATGATACTGGACTACACAGACCATTGGTGTAACCTTGCATGGCACGGATTCTTAGAAATTCTCTTCCTAGAAATTTCCCCAGACCGAGATGCCACTATGTTGCAGAAGACATGTGCTTGCTACCACAAAAATGTGATTTAAATAAAATTAAGAAGTTGGTGAATCAGCAGTAAAACTCTAAAATATATTATTTATCAGATATAAACCAGACTACATGAAACATTTCGTAATTTAAGTAAGAGAAGAGGCTTCTCAGACAAAGGGTTTGGAAAGGGAGAGGAAGAGAGAGAACAAGACACAAAGCATTTCTCCTCTCTCCTTCCCTCCTTAAAAATAGTAACAGCAATAAAAATTAAAAACCATTAGAATAACCTAGTTCAATAAAAAGCCAAAACATTTGTCTTTGGCTTGTACTTCATACACCCGACCATTCAGAGCTGTCCAATAGCAATTTACCCAACGTGTCAACCCTGTCAAGAGTTCTGCTCTAACAACACTGCTGCAGCAGCACAGCACAGCTCACCAGCACAGCTCCTTCACTCAGTCATCTGCAGTCACGCTTCTCAGCATTGTTGGCCAACTTTCTGAAACAGCAGTTCTCAAACATTTTGGTTCCTCCCTTGTTTCTGTGACAACAATGGGCTAAACTGTACCTGGGGGAAGGTATGCTGTTAGAAAGCTGATGAAATGCAGTGGGGAGGCACAGCTAAAGAGAGCCAGGCTGCGCTGGGCAAGCCGTGGGTCAGAGGGAAGGCTGCGTGAGGAGGACCTGGCCCACCAGCAACAGTTCAGCCTGTCCTGGGTCCCAAAGAGATGCATGGGGATGTGTGCTGTGGATCCTGCTGTGCCCCTGACCCCAGCAGACTGGGCTCCTTCCAGATACATTCCCAGCTACTGGTGGGAGAAAGGGAAGAACGCACCCCGCATTTGTAATCACTGATGCATAGTACGACAGACGGTGCTTTCCTTCGAAACGCTTAGCATACAGAATTACCAGATCTCTTTCTCCATGAAACATTTAACAGGAAGAGAAACCAAGTTTATTCCCACCCACTAGGAGCACATTTTCTTAACATATGCTAACATGCAGAAAAGCTCTATGAATCTACTACCTGGAAATCAGATAACACATATCTACTGACAGCATAATGATATTCACTGGCATCTCTTTGTGTACTTGCATGCAGGATTTACGCAAGATTTTTCAGGAACGCAGACACCTGATAGAACAGAACACAACCAACTGCATATGCTGCACCAAATGCATTTATGAAATGTTTTAAGTTATGCATTTTAGTAGGTTCCTAATAGTTGTTATAATAGGTTGTTGTAATGGGTGTTGCCAGAGAAAAGCCACACTTCTCTAAAAATAGAATTCATGCAAACCTAGTCATAAACATTTTAATGAGCAGGTTTTTTGTAACGCACTGTCCTGACATTAGCTAGTAAATCCTCAACCTATCCTAAGGGATAGATTAAGTATTAAAGTACATGCAAGGTGTGGCATCGTTATCAGTTTACCCTTAGTGGCAGTTACACAATTAAGAGAAATTCTCTCTCAGCTTCATTATTCAAACCCAGCAGCCTAGGACAATGCTGAATTTCACCAAGTGATTCTGAGGAAAAAAGTCACAGTGGACAACTGAGAGTCCAAGTTGTGTAATGACTTATCAAGTCACTACAGGGGGAAATCAAAACAACCGTTTCACACACGTTCATTGTTCAATCCGCAAGGTATGAAGGGGGTGACTGTTCTGTCTTGAGCACTGTGCCGCAGACAATACTTCAAATATGTCTGACCCTACTGTGCATTTATCACTTCTGCATTAGCAATTGATAAAAGAGGGGAGAGAGTAAGTAGCTGGGTAAAAATTTCACCTTGGGCAATCAACACTCACATCCACTGTTAATATTCAGGAAATGCCCCAAGTCTCAATCACTAATGATTAAGTATCACCACACCCTGGAATATTTTACTACATATCTGTATTGACATCATGAGATCCAGACTTCAAACGTAATTGTTTGCCATTTTAAAGATCTTCTCAGAATTAAGGGACTCTGCCTACGAACTCCACCTCCGTGCCAAGGCAACAGACAACTGAATAACAAAAACCTACAGTCTCAACTTCCAACTCCTCAACAGTCTGAGGATGTATGAGGGCATTTTTAAATACAGTCACCTTCTGGCACACTGAATTTAGAAAATTTAAACCTTAGGCTAAGAGGGATTCCCTGTATTTAATGAGAGCCAATCCTGTACCATCTCACCTCACTTAGTAACATGCATCCGCTACACAACTTTCCAGAATATTTACAGCTGCACTCCCGAGTTTACACAACCCAGCTTTTAGGGAACAGTAAGCATGTGCAAATTGCTCTAAGAATCAAAAACACCCCTCAACACCCAGCAGCGTGCAGGAGTCATGTTCCAACTCCATGACAGCTGCTTCAGCAGGCATCCGCACACATAAGGAATCCTCCACAGCAGGAGCTAAGGGAGGTTCAAAAGCCAGGCTGCTAGCAGGTACCTGCAGGCCCTCCATGGTTGCTCCTGCACCCACCATTCCAACTGTACTCATACCCAACCAACCTCTACAGCACATAAATGGCTGCTGAATCTTGAAACCCATAGTTTCTGCATCGGGACTTAACCCGTTCTTCCAGCAATGGTGGAAGTATGTGATGGCAGATGATGCGCTGCATCTGGAAAGCACCTTCACATACACACACTGCAGGGGGTCCTGCAAGTTGCCTTCTACCAAACCTCAATTCATTAGATTTACACAACACAGTTAACAAAGAAAGAATACAAAAGTCCAGCAACATTCAGATACAATTCCATTGTAATCACTTTTGTAACACCTTCAAATGAAACTTCTTAAAAAATCTGATCAAAGAAGCAGAGATTTATATGTTTAAATGTTTATGACCTTTTGCAGTATTATTAAGATACTGAAGAAAAATCTTAAGTCATGTATTTACTTTCATTTTTCAAAACAGGACACTTATTTTTGTGTCAAAGATGCTCTCCACAGAGTAACTGGATGTCTTTTTTTCGCTGAAAGCTGGACAAAAGGAGAACAGCAACAAGCAAACTGAATACTATCAAATCAGATGACACACTTGGTTGAAAACCTAAAGTTTAAGGCACTGCAGTCATCTTGAGTACCAATTCCATACACAACTACTATACAAAGGGTTAATGTACAATATGTAGCAGTTAATTGCCATAGATAACAATAGCTGGAATTCAATAAACTGGAAGGATTACAGTGCAATTTTACTACCTCCAACACTTTTACTGACGTACTTAATACTTTCTTTTTATAGCACACTGCTCTTGAGCAATCAGTTTATAGTACTTACCCTGCATACAGAGAATACACATATATAAAAAAGAGCAGCTAAGTTTACAATGGCAATCCTCCTGCAACAGCTAACACATCACATATATATATATATATATACATACAGTAATTACACACATCTCACATGGACAAACCTACTTGAAAGCCTAGAGGCAAAAGACAGCTGTCAAAATCCACACATTTTACGCATTACAAAAAAGCATGAAGTAGGACTGGTCTTTTCTCTTAGGAGATGAGGATAAAAATACCATCACTACAAACAGTTTTTGTACACATATCACACAGACACATACACAGAGTACTTTTCTATCTCTAAATTACCTCTATTAGCTGCAGTATGTCAAAAGAAAATATAGTCCAACACAAATATTTAACCTTAGATGATGAAAGTGGTAAAAATACTACATAACACTGGGATGTTCTTTCATTATGTTTTAACCATTTCAAAGTGCAGTTCTTTTGTATGCCTGCTTTAATTCAATTTATCCTTAAACCCAGAATTACCTAGTACTGTTCGTAGTCCTCATGTCAAAAGCAACAAGAAACCTACCACCAGCTGACTCAAACTGACTGCATTGGTGAATAATGTGCCACTCACACACAGCAAAAAACAACCCTCCATAGGCATGCACTCCTTTGGCTCTGCGATGCAGACCATGAGCAGACTGTAATTCAAAATGTGTATGTTCTCTTATTAACGGCTTAAAGTATCACACTACCTTTAAAACATCTCACACTCCTGCGGAAGCAGGATAGCAGGAAGTCGCCTTGCAACGATAAGCTGTGAAGCTGCACACTGAGCACTCATTTTTGCGTTTATCTGCATCACACAGAAGATGCCTCCTATGTTACATTGCTGCTTCTTGTTCATTTTACCCTGAACAACAGCAAAATGGAAGCTTCTTGACAAACACACCTATGTGGACATTCAGCATGTAAACAACAGACTCAGCACAAAACATGCTGCATATAAAAGCTTCACTGTGTCTGAAGCATGTCTGACATGTATCTGTCATCCACAGATGAAGTTTGTGTTAATTCAGAACACATTCACGGTTGTGTATAAATTGAAGCTGGAACTTGACATCTGACACATTTGTAGTCGATCCCTTTCTTACTACTCTGATACAGAAGTGGAATAAGCACATTTCTAAGCCCACCACCCTGAGAGAAAAAAGAGTGGGAAGGAAAACATTAGATTATGAATGGGACAAACAGTCCTCCAAACCAAAACTTGTGGGATAGCGTAATTCACAGATAGCTTAATGGCACACGATTCTATAATTCCAGATAGACTGTGACTGCGGGAAAGTGAGTTCTCATGGTGTCAGAACCTGCTTTAGAAGAAATGCATTAGAATTACTTACTGGCTTTCAGGAGTTAGTTACAGAATTTAAAATTAACTTTCCATATAGCAGCCACTGGCATTGTGTCCTAAATTAAAATGAACTCAAAGTAAGGCAATCTCAATTTAGATACTTTGCAATTTCAGTGTCTTCAGTAATGTTGCTTTAGACAGTCTGTGAAATAAGTCATTTGCTTTCTGAACCAAAAGGAAGCTATCCCAGAAACTAAACAATCTAACACCAGAATCATTTTTGCCAATGAGATTTCATTTTCATTACAATATCCTTTGCTATGGCAGTTTCTTTGCTACTCAGATCACATCTCGCACAGGAGACGGAACACAAAAATAAGTCCATTTATTGCTTCATAAGCATTACAGCATTATCAATCAGTAAAGGACCTACACATAATCTATTGTACTTCTAGTCTGGAATGCCTTCCAGGTGATAAATATTTTAATGTAACTGAACACACTGCAGGTGCACCAGCATGAAATGAATAGATAGTGATGGCTACGTATCAGCAGCACGCAAACAAAAATCTTCCAAAACCTCCCAGTTGATCTGCAGTCCAGCTAGAAACACAGGAACTCAATACAGGTCAGAGAAAGAAATGCATACACTAAACTAACTCCTGCCCTCTTGGGACTAGATCCTGCCCTCTGCTCTATGAAGCATAAGCGTAACTGTGTTTCACTCACTGAAAGGAAAAAAAAAAAATAGTCTTTATTTAATAATCTTACGATTGCTTGATTAGTGCCTGGAAAATAAAGAGCGCTGCTTAAGTGCTAAATATTGTCAGCTTTTTCAGAACATCAGCTCCAAACTTGCCACTCCCCGTTTCCTTCTCTCGTAGCTCTCTTCATTCATGTCATCAGAAGGCATTTTATTTTCAGCAACAACTACTTACTTTTCTATTTTTTTAAATGCTGCTGGGATGTGCAGAACTACTGTTGAGGTTGCTTGGCAACTAGCGAGATGGATCAGAAAGAGAGATAAGGCCCAGAATGAATGGAATTGAAGAGAACTATATTTGGGTTCATTAAGAGATACTAATGCACTCAAACTATACCAATCTGAATTATCCACACTAAGGTGAAATTTTTCTATTTCTTTCAAAATACAGGCATCCATAATCACAGAGTCCCACTAAATCTGTTAAGCCACCTCCTTAGGCACATACATGTCTGCCTGCACAGAAGAGTCTTCAGAATCAGAGCTCTTACTTGGGTTAGCAGTTTGGGACAGCAAGAAACAAGCAGGTAACACAGACATTTAATAAGTATTTTGAAGAATTTTAGGGCAGAGAGGACAGTTAAATGCTTCAGCCTGCCCTTCAGTGTACTATAAGCTGCTATGCTGCTCCATATACCTCAGAATCAAGTTGCTATTTCAAATGAAACAATTTTTCCCGATGGTCACAATCTGAAACAAACCAAGACTGAGCACCCAAGACTCCAGCAATAGCAGAGAACTGATTGCAAGTCTGTCCTAATAATTCCAGGAGGCCAAAAAAAACCCTTATGCAGCAGAAAACGGAAACATGCTTAACAGTTCCTAGCAAAAGTTTCCTTCTTATCTCAAGCTCTTCAGCTAATTTTATCTAGATCATGTGAGTAAGAATCAAACAGTCTGGCACAAAAGAGGATCTTCTAACATCACCTCAGACCCTGCCCAACTTTAGTGCTTCAAAAGGAAGTGAAAACTGTAACAGAACACAACACCCAAACTATGTAAAGGGAAAAAAAGCAAATCCAAAAGTCAATCCCTATGCTTCCCCACATCTCTGATGCCAGCAAGCAAACACAGGACTCCCAAGGTTTCAAGGCTTCAAGCACCAATGCAGAATTGCATACATTATAATGATGTTCAGGGTAATAAAAGCAAAAATAAAAGCCCACAGTGCAAGGAAGTGGGTAATTTGCAGCACATTGAAGCAGGCTTCATGCTTCCCACAATGCCAGGGTGGCCACCACAAGCATACACATTTGCACCTGGAAAGCTGTATTCTCCAGAAGCTGGATTGAAATACTGTGTAAAAATGAACCTGTCCTTCCCCAAGAATGCTCAAAGGGCCTTCGTCATCCCCATAGATTATTTCAGTTAAAGTATCTCCAGTGCTAAGGAAGTGAATCTCACGTCGGCCTTCATTTTTAGGTATCTTTCTCACCTACCTCTACACAGCAAGAAAGATGTGTTCAGACACCCTGCTTCTGGCCTTGGCACAACTCCTGCGGCCTTCCTTTTAAATTCTTCCCAGAAATTCCACGTCCTTCATTAAGTGAAGACACCAGTATGAGATGTATTATTTCAATAACACTCTTATCAGTGCTGGAAGTCCACCTTATTACTTACATTTCACTTTCCCTTTTTTTTTCCTTTAGGGATCCAAGCCTCCATTTGTCTTCTTGCCATAACAACAAAAAAGCATACTAAGGTAATGAACTACTTGATTTTCATGTCCTTTTCCAATTTTACAGATACAATCTACATTCTGACTCCAGTGAGACTGTCTCACATTCGGCTGTATTATAACAAATTTCTCACGTACAACTTTTCAACGTGTTATTCAGATCACCTTAAAAGAGTAACCTGACCTTTCCAGTATTAACTCCTTGGCCAGTTTGCAGAGAGGGGTCAGACTGAACTGGGCCAGCAATCTAAGAGATTATTTTATATATGTAACCACTAGTTCCTTGGAGGCTTTCCAAGAAGAGGTCCCACTCATTGTCTCTTAACCACGGCACCAAGAGATCTATCAGCAAGGCAGCTCTTACATCCCTGTAATATATGCACTGTTAATTCCACATAGGCAATTTTTAAAGTAAAAAAAAAAGTTACATTACATCAAATACCAAAACAGTTGGGTTTACAATGAGATCTATAATCTCTCCAAAAAGGCACTAGTTCATTCAAGAACATCTCACTATATGTGAAACTAACCTAACATTAATGATGCTGTTCCTATACACCACTGATACAAGCAACCATAGTAAGTAATAATAATAAATAAAAAAGGCCTGCATTTGATGCCAAGCATCTGGGCAATCTTTTTGAGCAATGGAATTGTTCCCCTTTTCCTAAGAATTACAAAGAAATTAATCCTTTGGGACTCTGGCCATTATTTATTGAAAATATCCATATTCTAACAGATGATCCTGGTATCTCTCCTTCTCACAGATGTTAAACTTCCTTTTCTATTTGGAGCATTGTACAGGATGGAGACATACTTTTTCTTGGTAAGGAACAAAATTATCTGCAGAATAGTTTTGCTTTCTCTACATAACTATGTACCATTTTACCTTCTGCATCCAGGCATAAATGTACACCCAAACAATGCTATTAGAAATAAAGTGAAAAAAAAAAAAAAAAATCATTTCCATCTTGTCCAAAATTATCAGAATGCAATCTATTAATTTTAATTAACCATACAGGGGTCT
>JANRGW010002618.1:0-27557 GCA_024733675.1 Psilopsiagon aymara | reverse complement strand
CAGAGACAGGACACCTGACCCAAACTGACCAAAGAGGTATTCCATACCACAGCACATCATGCCCAGGATGGAGAAACAGAGAGCAGAGACCCGGCAGGGTGTGGGGGGTGCACTACTTGGTTGGGCTGGGTATACGTGGTGAGCTGTTGTATTCTCTTCCTTTGTATTTCTCTTGTCATTACTATTATTGGTGGTAGCAGTAGTGGTTTGTGTTATACCTTAGTTACTAAACCGTTCTTAACCTATGGGAGTTGCATTCTTTCGATTCTCCATGTAGCAAACTGTGTGGCTGATTTACGGCCTAAACTACGACAAGAAAACAATGGTAAAGTAATGCTCTACTACTTACACATTTAAAATAATAAGCAAGGGCTTAACCAGTTTAATTTTTATTGAAGTCTGTTTCTAAATCTTTCCTTATTAGTAACTGAAGAAGAAATGTATTTAAAGGGTAATTACAAGATGTTTTACAATTGTTTTGTCAAGCTTTTGCAGCTATTAAGACAACACTGGAAAATTTTAAGAATGTGCTGCTACGATAAAATAAACAAAAATTACAACATTAAAGAAGGAAAAAAAAAAAACCAAAACAAAAACAAAACCACAAAAACCCCACCATAACAAAACTTTCCTTGTACAGTAGTTTTGATATCTTCTGAAGCCTTCTACAAATATTCCCTCCATCATTACCCAAACTGTTGCACTGTTGGAAAACAGCTATCTAATACACTTCTACTAAATTGGGCTCTTACTGATAGGCAAACTATAACAGAAGGAACAGAGAAGTTCAAATGCAACACAAAACACATTTTTTAAGAGGTTCAGAGAACTCGGTGAAATTCCCTGATAGCTTTTTCTTATAAAACAAAACAAATAAAAACCAAAACATATATATATATATCCCAGCTTATTTGAAACAAACTTTTTCTAGGAAAATAAACAGAACTTAGTATAGTAAAAGCAGTTGGTGCACAATGAAGTGGATATTCTGCAGGTGACAGGTAGTATTTCACTATTTCCAACCAAACACAAGCAGCAAATAATAGCCCTGTAGACTGGTTCTCTGATAAAATAAAACTTGCTTCTCCTTTTGTGTATGGGTCTCATTTGCAGGTTTTGATAGTATTTGACAGAGGGGAAAATCTCACTAAATATTAATTTCCTACAGATTTGCATATTTATGCAAAAACATAGACAAAAAAGCCGACAAGTAAAAAGGAACTGTAGTTTCTGCAAGAAACACTGAGGGATAAACACCACCTCCATTACACAAAAGTCACAAAGGCCCTTAATTTCGAGACAAAAAGCCTTAGAAATTAAGGCTGAATAGAATTGAACAGATTTTTAAAAGAGAAAAATAAATCTTGTTTTATTAGTAAAATTTCAGCACACTTCATTAATGTCATATAAAACATTCTTCTCCAACCTGACCCAAGACCCAAAAAGGATGTCTTGCATTTCACAGTGGTAAGTGACACAAACCACATGCTACTACCAGTTTTGTGGCACCCTCTGGGCTTTGCGGTCTCCAGGGGGGTGACGGTTTATCGACCCGTGGCTCCACGAGCAGCCACCATACCCAAAGAACACAAAAGCCCAGGAGCCCGTAAACTCCAAGGCCAGGGCTGTGGGGTAGGAGGTGAAGAGAGACAGCTACATCTCTGCCACACATCAGACTCTGCCAAATCAAAGACTCTTCTCAAATCTGCATTTTCCAAAGAAAACCCAGAACCAGCAGGCTCCAAGCTTGCATCCTATCAAACATACACAGCAAAAACCAAGACAACTACAAGGATGACATGAAAATGTCACAATGGCTGTGCCAAGTACGCTTGTCTGGGGTTGGCAATGTTCCCACAATCCCCATGGACCCCACTGGAACCTCTGGTGGATAATGATTTGGGGGAACAGAAAAAAAGAGAGGGAGAGAGAAGGATACCCTGCTGCTGGTGGCCTATGAGGAATTTTGAGGGACAACTGGGTGCAGAGGAGAAGGAAAGAAGCAGCGCTTTATGCACAGCAGTACACTGCAGTGAAGTCTGGCTTCACAGCGGAGCACAGTAACCTGGGCAACTCAGATAGAAACAGATTTTTTTTTTCTCTATTATTTATTTATTTTAAATAAAGACTTCAAAATACTTCTCCCCATTTTATTTTGGGCACTTCCAAAGCAACCCAAACCAAGCACCTTGGATCTCTTCAGTGTCCAAAAAAGGCTGCAGCATGTGAATGAACAAGAATTTCCAGATGGCATGTCTCGTGTACTCGAATAAGACATCCCTGGGGTATTAAGTAATGAAATTTCTACTTCCTCAAACTACTTCTTGCCTGGAAGAATTTGGATGGCACCAAAGTATTCCACTGGAAATAAAACCAAGTTCAAGCTTACAGTCCTGCTCTACTTGAAACCTGATGTGGTGTCAGGAAGCCCTTGTCCCCTGAGACAGAGTGCATACATGATAACTTAACTCTGAATAACCTTGGTGTCCCTGGATTATACTTTATTTTGATAACAGAGAGATCAGAAATTCAAACTGACTGAAATAAGTAGCAGAACAGGGACTGCAGGTTTCATAGCTACGTAACAACCATATGATAAAGAATACAGCACACTATTGTGAAACGCAGCATGTCACAGCTATACGTTTTTTTGCCTAGAGACTACTGAAGTGAAAAAGTATTACTAACTGCAAGTAGAAGTATGATATAGAAAACAAACTATAGCGCTATGTCCTGCTAAACCCTCTACATTCCCCTGTAGACGCCAGTTTAAATCCTGTAACAATGACGACACTAGACATGAAATGATTACTAAAATAACAGAAAAATAGCAACTCCATTCAGAGAAGGAACGAGAGCAAATAACTAAAAGATAACAGAAGTCAAAAGATATCCTGCAAGAAAATAATTATTGGACTGTTACAGATTAAGAAAGTAAATTTGGTTCCAGTGAAAAGAAAAAATCAGATTGTTACATGGACATGAACAGTTCAAGAAATACAGTATTAACAACCCAAACTTTTCTTTCGATCTTCATTGAAATGTTTGGTTTCTGTATTCTTGAACTACTTGATTTTTTTTTTCCCCAAGGTCAGCCTTGAAAACAAAAACATTGTTTCAAAGCCAGAACTTAAACTCCCTTTCAACAACTTCAGCAATTTATAATGCAGATTAATATCCTGCAGGGCCCTGCTGGCACCCAGCCCAATGCTTTCCCACTGCCCACTGCCTCATCCCCAAGGTAAAGCCAGGAATTGGCATCAGCATCACTCAAATGAACAGAGGGCCTGTTCTACACCCTCCAGCAGCTTCCCTGGATGGGAACGGGCTGCTACGGTGACAGAATTGCTGGGGATGGGAGATGTCTCCCAGTGCAGTCTCAGGCACTGCTTTTCCCCTGTTGAAGTCTGCAGGAAGAGCTCCAGAACTCGGATCTGCTCCTGGCGCAGATGGCCCAGTTTACCTCACTTTGAATTATCCCTGGAAGAAGGCTAAGGGTGGCCTAATAATGTCTAATATCAACCTATTCAACACTACCGCTGAGTTTGGTCATGAATGGTTAAGAGAGGCCAGCATACCCTTTCACACTACAAGGGTATACTTGAGTGCTGGGAACACAGAACTGGTGTTTCAATCTCAGCTTTATGAAAGTCAAACGAGAACAAATCTTTATGCAAAAAGATATTCCTGTATCCCCTCCAGTCTCTCACCTACTGTTCACAATGCATAAAATTCTTAACTGCTGCTAATTCAGGAGTGTCTATCGTTACTCGAGGATAGTCTCTCCCATAAATGTATGCTACTGCTCTTTTAAAAAGCAAGACAGTATTTCTGCGCCTTTGATCACTGTTTTACCAGGTCTCTAGAAGCAGTTAAGTAAGTTTTGCTTTTTAGGATTTCTCTTCTTACAAAATAGATTGTCATTGTTAGTCTTGCCAGAATTTCCTTCAAATATCAGAGAGAGCAAAAGTTAGGTATCACTTAACTGCATGCAATACTGACTATATTTTGGAAATAGGACTGTAACACAAAAATAACTTTCCATGCCCATCCTTATACCCTCACTGTTTTTCCACAGAGGATTCAAAGCAGTTTACCTCACCCACAAAATAGTTGATTTAGAACACATCTGTATATTGCTTTAGTTATGACAGAGGGAATAATTATATTAACAAAGAGCACTGCTGGATGTAGATTGACTGCAGATGTGTTTCTGTGAAGCATCAGGTATACTAAGTTTTAACACCTGGTAAACACCACTGTCATGCACCAAACAGTCCTGGCAAGCTACCAACTTGGTCTCATTCACTGAATGAAATTATTCAGAAGGATTTACCCCAAATTCTCTTTGTTCATGGTCAAAGATACAGGAAAGTCTGTACATCGTATGCTTAGCCAGGCTCTCCAGCTCGTCCATAATATGCCACCAGTACTCAAGAAGTTAGTGAGTTTATTTTTGAGACATCAGACATTATCATGAAAAAGATATTTCTCATCACAGTCCTGCATCTTAGAATAACCAGGAACATTCCTCACCGTCAATGACTCATGGAGATGGGTATCTCTTACACTGTTCACAGATGCCACCATACTGGCATTGCATTCATCTTAAGGACAGCAACCTTCTGGCATCGTGGCACACATCACAGCAACTTTCAAAACTCACTGACAGGCTTATCTCTTTAGTACCCAACTACCTTGGTCAAAGAATAGAGAGATCAAGCTCACAATTACAATTCCAACCCTGAAGCATTTTTTTACTTTTCTCCTTTCTCCTTCAGATGGCATGGAGCTTTTTTTCCTCACCAAGGGAAATAATAGCTGCAGCAATTAACTATATTCACAATATAGGAAATCATTTAATACAGCTGCTGCCACACACACAATAGGCACAGAATGGTTTTGGCACCAAATAAAGGAAGAGGCAGTTTTCTCTGCGATGAAGAAATTTGTTATCAAACACATTTATGGACTTACTGTTTGAATTCATATTGTGCTTCAGCAAATTGTGTAGATTTAATTGCCACCAGGAATCTCAACAGTATACTCATGATTTTTGTTAAAGGATGATGATACAAGTTTGTTTCCTGCAAGTTTCATTTGTGTTGAGTGCTGTGCCTTAGAGAAAAAAATGCAAAAACTGAGCAATAGTAGGGATCTTAAAGTTAGCCCAAAGTGGCTCCTGAAATCTGGAAGAAAACAAGTAAAGATATTTTGCATTTTCCTTTTTTCTTTTTTTTTTTTTTTAAGTTATACTTCTGTTTTTCCATTATATTTCCTTAAAAGGAAAAAAAAATATAGATACATAATCCTAGCTTAATTTTGTCCACTTTTCAGCATCTATAATGTGTGCTTAGGTATTATTTGTAATACCTGATAATTTTCATTGCTCTCAATTGTATGAAATACTTCAAAGAATTCAAACAGACCGAAGCATATGTTACAAAGAGATTACAATGTCATTTTTAGAAAAATCACAAAAGAGAAAAGAAACAACATGCGATGACAGAAGATAGGTATCATTCTAACACATAAAATCATTCCTAACTCTATCACTAAGTAAAACATGAAAGTTGACAAACCAATAGAAAGGCTGTTTAGTTAATATTCCCAGCATCATGTGCCATGAAAGTCAATTCCATGCTCAGAAAAAAAATTACGGATTTAGATCTACAACCATTTTCAGCAATGAAGCAATAAACATGTTATTTCAGGAGCAGCTTCATTCCACTTTGACTGAAGTCTTCAGCTGAGAAATTTCACTTCTAGAAATACAAATAATCACAGTAAGCTTGCCAGGTCTGGTTTTCTACTGAAACAAACATAAAAGGAACACACCTCCACAGTTAATCATAAAGCACTACTACATCAAGTACCAAATGCATCTTAAAAAGAAGATTCCTGTGTATTTGTAGCAGCAGAAATATTTGTCAGTAAAAACTGACCTAAAACCCACAAATGACACAGGCATGATTTTGAGATTTTGCACTTTTTTTAGGAAAAAATAAAAGAAAAAAAATAAATGGCTATTCCCATTCTGTCTTGCAACCAGATACTAGACAACTCCCCCAGAAATAGCATCAACAAGCTCTTGCTCCTCTTCTTCCCCTATAGTGACATCTTGCAGTCCTACTCTAACTTCCTGGCAATACTCTCTGGTTTTTACAAGCAAGTACAGCTCATCACAACTAAAGAAGCCAGAAACATCTCACTTTTGCTGAAGGATTAAGACAGTTAGAAAGCTAGAAATGAAGCAGTCTTCTATTAGGCATAAATCTCTGTAAGAAATAGTCTTGTACGTAAACTATACCATGCTTTTGGCAAAAATTTTAATGAATTTTTTGTGAAAACGTCTATAAACTATAACAAGTCTTTTAAGAGCCAAAACAGTACTTAACTGTAGTCTTAACCAATAAGAAATAAATGGCAAATGCTTCATCTGTAATTAAGATTATCCAGTTGCTAAATAACAACAAAAAATAAACTATACTCAAAATTATCAAGACATGCCTGACATAACAATAACATACATTTAAATCAATAACTGAAACTTATTTATGCCAACATGGCACAAATAACATTTCTTGCTTAAGGACACATTAGACATTACGTCGTAATAAAATCTGACTTCAGTTGGTGACTATGATTTTTCTGCTTTTCTTAGATATCAGCTATACTAAGAAAGAAGTCAATCCAGACTTGCAAAATAAAACCTTGACTTTTTAAGATGCCTGAGTGACATTTTTTATGATACACGATAAACACAGCCTAATTTAAACCTCCTTCCGTCACAGAAAAAGAAATACAGAAAAAAAGAAAACCAAGACTGCTATGCTCTAACCTTTATAGCCAGCCTTTTGTTTGAAAGGACCAAAATACGGTGGATAGTCCCACACATAAAAGAAAAACAGATTCTGTGCCTATGTAGTCATGCATACCTATCTTCAATGCCATCCACATGAGCAAACATTTTAAGACAATGATTGATTTTGTAAACAGCCCAAACCATAAATACCGCACAGTAGTCTTAATATTGTCCTTTAAAATTCAACAACTTAAAATGAAAATATTAATATACCCTGATGTTTCCGCATATCAGATTCTCAATGCATCTTGACTGACTAGGCGCCGCTCTCTAGATTAATGATCTTCCATCTTCACTAGCTCACATACGACAGTAAAAGCAAAAACATTCTACCCTCCATTTTATTTTTGACTATTACAGGAACAGCAGCTTCAGACAGCTTTTCTCAGCGTTGTAATGTCTTGGGTGATTTAATTTGCACTTCAGCAGACTACTGAAGAAAGACTTCAACGTGAAGAATTATGCTGAAATGTGCATCTACTTTACTGTTAGACAGTCTGCAATACAGTATTGGCTCTAATGCCATTTATTCTCTCTTTTCTAAATACTGATAAAGTATTACAACTGAGAAAATCCATATTATTGCTCTCAATTGTATGAAATACAATTGGGACAGGGCCCAAACCCACAATCCTTACAGACTGTGACAGAAGGCTTCTGCTCTCACTGCAAAGCATGCATGAGAAATATAAACCCTGCAAGTTCCATTTGTACATGTGTTGGAAAGTGTGCAATTTAGAAGCCAGTTCCTACATGATAAGCCTATCTCTCCCTCCAAGAATCAAGAATTGTGCTTTGTACCCATAACTATGTGATCAAATGTTTCTTCAAGGTGCAAATATGGTATTTTTTTTCTAAACAAAGCCATGAGACCTAAATCAGAAGTTTCATTTTAAGATCAGTCACAAGAACAAACAGAAAGAGAAGTGATAAGAAAAAAAAAGTGGAAAGTGCACATGCCATGACTATCTCCTGATTCAGCTGCTCAGATGGTAGGTAATGGGCATATGCGCTATTCCACTTCAGCACTGCAAATCACATTAAGAAGAAATCCAATTCACCACATTAAACTCCATATATTTATTATGCAAATGCCCTGAAAAAGTTTTAAAAAAGATGAAGTGTGAGCTGTGAGGCAATTAGCTAGGCCAAAGAAGAATTTTCATTTAACCTATACCAAGCTTAACTCTGAACACTTAACAACGGTCAATGGAGTTACACTCACATAAATAGTGCATAATACATAAAA
Organism: Psilopsiagon aymara; assembly: GCA_024733675.1. Lineage (NCBI taxonomy): Eukaryota > Metazoa > Chordata > Aves > Psittaciformes > Psittacidae > Psilopsiagon > Psilopsiagon aymara. Next base: position 19,443 of record JANRGW010002618.1, on the reverse strand, counting down.
CAGCAGAGGGAACCAGATGTTTGCAAAGCTTAATCTTGCATTTCCAAAGAGCATACATAATTACCCCAGGACCCCTCTTACAGAACAGAGACTTTCTCTCTATTCATCTTCAGTGGCAGTTAAATAGTATTAAAGAGCATTTCACATCTGAAAAGGCACTATCATTAAATTTCCTGCCTCAAAATGAGATCTGCTTATGACTCAAAGTCTGTCCCTCGAATCAACTCTCCCAAAGCCATATACAGATGCATCCTGATAGTAATTTTCCCATCTTAGAGACACATTTGCAGAGCAAGTGTTTGACAAAGCTTCAGGACATAACTGGAATCATTTAGACACTGCTCTATTTATTTCTGAAACATTGCAGGGAAAGGGGAACAAGGATTTTGGAACCTCTCTTGGGTGGCAAAATTTGGAAACAAACAAAATCCTCATGAAACTGGCTTTACTTGCACCGAACGTGCTGCTAGGGAGCACACCAGCGCTGGTGTGACCAAGGCGCTGTGACAGTCCACCACAATGGCACAACCTGGTTCTTGCCTGCCAACACAAAACCCCTGAGGGCTGGATAACCCAAGAAGGGAGGCAAAGAGCCACCAGGCTCCTGCAGCACAGACACCTCCTCAGATGCAGGGCAAGCTTTGTTATTTTTATGCTACATGGACATCTCTATTGTTAAGTGTGATCAAAATAAATCAAGTATAAGATACTACTAAACTAAGTAGTAGTAAGCAACTAATCACTGAACCTGCTTCAGATGCGGCTTTTGTGCACGAAACAACTATTCTGAGTGAAAATTAACCCAACCTTCATCTCAGAATAAGACATGATCATTTTCATCACCAAGGCTTGGTTCATGCCATCCTCAGAGTATTTCTTGATAATTTAATTTTTGAGCTCTGATATTTTATTTTTTTCTAGATTCCAAATCCATCAAGGAAAACTGCAGCACAGAAGAGGTACTAGCTTTACAGGCTACCCCAGAGTGGTTTTGTTTCAGGCTGGCAAAAGGATGGAGGCTGAAGGCCAGGACAGCCATGCTCCAGGTTATTCACACTCAGCAGTCCCAGCGGCTGTTGCCTTCAGGAACTGCTACAGCTTCAACTAGCAACAGCACATTGCAAAGCCAGCCTCTCCAGCTGGCAGAGCGGCTGCACTGGGGCTCTCTTGGAGACCTGAGGTCCCTGCCTTCAGACCTTGTGAGTGCGTTGCATACACTCGTCCTCAGTTAGGGAGTGTGCCACAGCAAGAAAAACAATCCTGCCCAACCGTGAGTTAACACAGTTACTTTCTTCTAACACGAAGCATTTGAAGAAACCTGTATCTGCAGAATTCATTAAACTAACTTCGCAACTACTTTCTGCCTGTTGTAGCCAACAGTTGGTGGTAGAAACCATTAATTAGCACGTCACATTACTCTACCTGCCATTAGAGAATACTGATTGCAAGTTAACTATTACATGGAGTATCGCAAAAAATCTAAATGACACTTTACACATTGCAGCTCTCTGCACACCATAGCAACAGGGAGAGATTGAAGTAAAATGGTCTGGTTTCTATAGCAACTATCACACAGACCATCTGTAATCAAAAGGAATACTAGCAAGGGAAACAAAATGGGTGATTCTGCATATAGGAAGGCTATTCATATATTTAAAATATATTGCTCCTTAATGATCAACTCTAGTGTTAAAATGTCATTTAAGTGCAAGAAATCTATGTAAGCTTCTGAAAAAGCTTTTTTATTTAATAGAATATTAAATGAAGCTCACCAGCTTTATCTCCCAACAACAAAAGACACCTTTACAAAAACAACAATGCTTTTTCAGATACCAAACATATATGACCCTCAAGATCCACAATCCATGTGCTCATCACGTATATGGCTACTGCTTTATTCTGAAACTCAAACCCTCTAAGAGGGCTACTAGCATAATATTTCTCACTATCTACTATACAGAACTGCTTTTAGAAAGATACAGTTTCAGACAGAAACATTTAAACACCCTGCTTCTAAAATAAAAAAGCTTATCCAGCTTCTGAAACAAAAAAAACCAAACAGCCAAACAAATGAGGATATGAAAAACCCTGAACTCCTCTACAACCAGACAGGCATTCGTGTCACGCAATTTGTGTGCTGAACAGAGCAATATTATATTAAAGACACACCACACATGAATTTAAGGTAAATTCAGAGCTAGCAATGCAAGGCACTCTCTTCTCTACATTTATTTTAAATCCCGAGCAAATAAAAGGGACCATTAATCTAAATGACAAAATACTTTTGTACTAGATGAAATATTTAGTGAAAATTAACTGGCTATAAATAGTCTTTTAATAAATTATAAAACCAATAATCAGTGAGCAAAAATTATCATCAACATCAGTCCATTTCTTTTGCATGGGACGATGCTAATTTGCAGAACATCGGTCACTCACATGCTGAAGGCAGCCATCAGAGCCCCCTCGTTCACCCAAAGCAGGAAGGGGGCAATCTACAATAATCACAAAACCACTTCCCTCTTCAGGATGGGGAAGGGGCATTAAGGAACCACCATGGTGATTCTATACTGTCAGAAGTTTATTCTTCACTAGAGCTTTCATGACATCTACTTAAACCCACTTCCTCACTATGAGTATGGACTAATATACAGATGCTGAGCCTACTACCAGAACAGTCAGTACATCCCCCATCTCACTTCCCTGGGACAAGGCAGCAGGATGACCAGACAGCAGCACTGATGACTGCTCCAGAACATACCATCCTCCTCTGCTCTGTCTGAGATACTAAGATGAGAAGGAACAGAGTCGCTGGACAAGATCTCACATGAGAGCAAACAGGTATAGCCCAATATCCACCAAGTCTACTCCCTGCCTGTATCTAAACAGCACTGGAAAAAGTACACTGGAAAGAAGAATTGCTGTGGCAGCAGCTGCATATTCCCTGCTGTTATCTTTTCCACTCTTCAAACAGAAGAGAACAGCCTATCTAGGGGGCTTCAGGTCCAAGGCCATCTTGGTCCTTCACGTGGCACAAAAGCTACTACACAAATAACCAGTGTCCGGTCTTCTCCTGCCATGTGAGAAAGAAACATGACCTAACCCAGACAGAAAGTGTAATAGGAATAAAACAACTGAACAGTGACATTCTAATCAAGATATTTTTATTTCTACAGGAAACCCTATGCACTGGCACTCAAAGCAAACACTACTTGACTGATTGTAGTTATAAGAGTTCATAATGATCTTGTAAAAGTCAATCCAATGTTAAAGAGTGTCTTTTCATGTCACAGACTTCCAAAATTCATTTCATAAAGATGTCTATATTTGTTTAGATTTGAGAGTAATCTCAGCATTCAAGCAATCTTAACTTAGACCTATAATTATCCTGAAAAATAACCAACAGCTGTAGTCAGTGTATACTCTTCTTTCACAAATTTAGGCAAAATTAAATAGATCTAAAGTGCTGTTTTCATAATTCTGCACACAAACCCATTTGGTGAGTTTATCACATTACTGATATCAGTGAACAATGAAATAAATGTTAAGATGCTATACATCCTTCCTGATAATGCATGTGTATGTAACAGCTTTCAAAATCAAATCCTCTGGCTTCACAAGTACCCTCTACTACTAACAGTCCATTTTCCTTTTTTAGCCGAAGTGAAGGCAATACCACGTCTACCAATAGGTTTGCACAGTGTGCAAGAAATTGAAACTTACGATTAAAAAAAAGCAACCTCTATTTAACTCTGATAGTAGCAAGTTTTACAAAATGTATCAGCACTTACACAGGAAAGCAGCGGGGAGATTGTGAAATGCTAAGGAAGTTGTCATCACCTTCAGGAGATCAAGTTCTTGACTATGTCTCCATTAACAATTATGAAGCATAACCAAAGTCATAAAGTCATTAAGTAGATTGAAGAAATTGGTTCCAAGACCCCTATAGGCCTCCAGTATATGCAGAGAAGTTTTTATTTCAGACAAGATTTAGCCTGGTTCCCTGGACAAAATGTTTCCAGCACACATATGGTTCAATCATTGATTTGGACCCTACTGGAACCATAAAGGACTGGGGTACATTTGGGCACACCTCAAGCTTCTGCTTTTCCACACAGCTTCCACTTTAGTTTTCTATTTAAGGAATCTGGTTCACGCTTACCAAAACAATTCTACAATCAAGAGATTTACTTCCATATCAATTCTTAAAGTATTGTCAGTATATAAAGAAAGAAGACTCTGAAAATCTTACAGTAAACTAGAGTTCACTTGTGCCTGTTTAATAATATCATGCAAAATTTTCAGCACAAAGTCAAGGAAATTTATGAGTTTTATTCAGTTTTCATTTTCAGATGTGTTCAAACCTGGCAGTGAAAGTAGGAACATGACAGCAAATGGATCATATATGGAGATAATGACAATTCCGAAAAAAAGTCCAAACCACAACACCAAGAAAATAGCTACATAGAATTTATGCTATCTGGGAATTCTATGCTGATTTATCCATTATTAATTGCTTTTGTGCTGGATCTATGATAAATATACATGCACTACCAGAGAAATTAAAATCTAACAACATCTTAAAAACAACATGCATGAATTTTAAATACAAAATAATCCTGTTAGAACAATGATCTACTTCCAGCATAAGACGGTGAAGTAAAAGATGTAATCAAAACTATTCTTATTACAGAGTTTGTCTTCATCTCTGACATCTGCCGAATCACAGACTGAGATATATTCCATTTTAAATGACACTGCAAAAGGTCAGAACAATTCCCCTAACCTTGTCAAGGCTGGCAAGATTGATACTTGTTTTAGGTAAACTTAGCATCCATGTCACATGTATTGGACTAAATATAAAATTCAGAGAGCATGAGGAACAAACAAATTTAGAAAGAAAAAATGGAATTTCATTTTCCAGATCAACAAAAGAGTAACAGTTCTGTATCCAAGAATGTAATTCTGTAAATATTAACTAGTTCACTGCCATCTGATTGTTCTTACAACGTATCTGGAACTTGCATGCAATTGCATGGAAACTGAGTCAAAATGTGATTAATCTCCTTGCTGGTCTACCATTTATAACTGTAGTAGAACTTCTTTAGAGTTGCTTTTTTTTCCTGTAACTCTTTGAGTTCCAAAATCATCTCAGCAAGTATACAAAACATTATTGTGCTTCTTCTATATAAATATGCTAATTAACTACTTAACATTATCTTCTGCATATTAAATCTTTATTTTAATTCAACAAAATTGATGTACACAACATAGATGTTTCCAATATTAACAAAATTTCTGATGTCTAACTTTTAACGACAAAATCTAGGAGGCCAAGAAAACATCTGCACTGTAGTCAAAACAATTTTCCTTTCATCAGAGCATCAGTCAGTCAATATAACTGACAAATCATTTTCTATAACCAACCTTGAAAAAGTGATTTAGTATTCTATATGCACTCACTGCAGCCTAATTCAAACAGAATAGGCATGCTTTTGTTTATTCACTGTATAGAGAAACCTCATTAAATATTAAACAGTGAAGGACAAAATCAGAATTCTGAAAGCACGTTTTTAATGCATTTGTGTTCTTAAGCTTAGACATTGCTTAAACTGGCAACAACACTACAAGCATGAAAAAAAACTAACATTTGAGGTCACTGAGAGAATATATTCTGAATATTACAATTATATGCAGCAGGATTTATCTTCAGAGAATCTATAGAAACACAAAGAGAGGAATCCATCAAGCACATGCTGCTGGCCAGTACATGCAACAGAATACGTATTAGGAAGAAAACATCTCGGACTGGCAAGTGCGAGGTAACTTCAGTTCTACAACATTTATCTCTGTGCTGCTCTAGTGCAAAAATGACAAAAGGTAAACATCCATATTCAAAGCAACCAAAGCCCGATTGCCAAGAGGAAAAAAAAGACTAATTTATTTCACAAAGAAACTATGCAATTTACAGCTTTCAAACATTTTGGTTTTATTTAAATTAATAAACATCCATCACCCTGTAGTAATTACGGGCACAGTACCTTTGCCATTACATGATACACATATTCTATATTATGCTTTTCTAAGAATGATTTCTATCTTAGAACTACAGATGTCCACATTTTCTGTTTCCCTGAATACACGTTGCTGAGATACAACAAAAACAAAGAACCTAAATTGGATACTACTCTTGTCAAAAAAACATTATAACTTATTCTTAAACAAAGCTACTGTACCTCCACTTTGAATATTATTAGATTCTGAACTTCTTTAACCTTTTATTTTTTACTCATAATATATGGTAGGAAAAGTTAATGCTATTTTACCCTCTAAAAACTTACAAAGCATGAGCAATAACAATCATGAAGAGCTTTCCCTTGTGTGATAAACATGGGGACACACAGCTCTGTTCCAGCAGCGACTGTAAAGAGAGAAACAATTACAGAAACCAGCTCCTGCAGCCTCTCTAAAATATGCTCCCATGCACACTCATCTGAACCGTATTTTGCATTCACAGTATGTTTTCCTCAGTTATTATTGAAGTGGTGACAACTTCTTATTCTACCTTGCTAGATTCATTGGTCACTATCTTTGAAGAATGTAACTAACCCAGCTGATCATACCTGTAGTCACAAGAATAAAAATAATTCAAATTAAGTAAAGTGAACAAAAAAAACTTTAAAAAAATCCAAAAACAATACTGAATTTTTTCCCTTTTTTCCTTTTTTTTTTTTTTTTTTTTTTTTAAAAAAATAATTTATCCTGCGTACAAAGTTTTTTAATGCAGTGGTCAAAAAAATGATAAAAAACCAAACCAAACAAACAAACAAAAAACAACCCTGACTTTATATTCGATACATTAATCCACAATGCTCACACATCTGCAATAATACTTCCCTGTAATGCCTTTCTGCCTTATTACCAACTTTCAATAACAGTTTTAAGCACTTTCTATCACTTCACCAAGATTTCCAGAAGGCGCCAATTGCAGCATGGAGCTCACACTTGAATGCAAAGTATTTCACAAGAAATCAAATATGAATTTAGTGAATAAGTTTGCATTCACAGAACAGCATGTATTAAATTTCATTGTCCATTTTTAAAAGTGCTTTTTTTAGTGTTTGCTTTGTATATGACTACAAGATCTCCTGAAGCAGGCCAAGAGTAGGTCACTGGACAGCAGCCTTTACAATTGAAGCTTACAAACTGGAACAATTTGGACTGCAGAAGCAGCTGCTGGAAGCCACTCTGTAATTCACCAGAGTTGTATTTTTCCAATAGGTATGGCCATTTATTAATAACATTAAAAAAAAATACCCCAGAGATCAGAAATTCAGTCTTGATTCTTGTAATGTAGGTGTACTGCCATCACAACAGCTGTGAAAGCTCCTTTTGAAGGTCTGACAGCTTTTAATTCAATCTCCTTGCATGGTAGAGAGATACTTCTCTGAACCACATGAAGAAATGTTTCCATGAGATTCTTAAGATAAAACAGGATTCTTGTGGCCTTATTTTGAATGGTCAGTACGAAAAACAACATTAAAGTTGCTGCATTAATAAACTAGAAAAATATAAGCTGATTATTCAACAAATTACTGCTAATAGTAGGCGTAGTAAGAGCAGCCTAAAATGTCATGCAAGATTTTAACAAACATCAGAGTCTGACTTGTTAGACACCACATAGACATAAATGATACAATGCTGGCCTTTAAAAAAAGTATTCCTGGTATTTCTACAGAGGACATTAAATCTGCATGGGACCTCACAGCTACCAAGGAAAAGAGAGTAGAAATCAAAAGCATTTGGATATTTGCAGATCACAGAATGTTGGGGAGAGTAGGACTGACCTAATTTCCATACTGTTACATAAGCAGTCTTCAGAATAAACAAAATACTCCAATGCCTTGCTTTTATAGCGATTCCCTTTGTTTTCATAATAAGTCACATCTACCACACCACCGTCCTCAGGAGGTGTTGACACTCAAACTGAACATTTGAGCTTCGCAGTCAAATGCTCCATGGCTCAGCATCTTAATCTTGTCAAGTCCCACCTTTATATAACCATAACAAATCTCCTGTTATGTCAGACTTGAGAGACATTATTAGAACGTTTATTTGAACAGTGCCTGGACACCAGCAAAATATTTATAACAGATAGCTTTGGTGGAGCAAATTCAATGGGTAAATCATTTAAAGAGGACATGCAACCTGAGTTAATTTCTATATTTATATCGTAATGATTATTTAGAAGCTATTCTTAAAAGAAAAAAAAAAAGTAACACAGAAAGTAACACAGAAAAAGTCAAGTAATCTATCCTGGTAACTTTTTAAAAACACCTTCTGAAAAATGCAGTTGAACACCATCTAATATTTTCATCTGTTCCTTCTTTATGTACCTGTTTAAAAACTTTCCTGCTAGAGTATTTTTCAGAAATAAAATACTACTTTGATCAAAAATATTAAATATGCAAAGACAAACTTATTAAATGGTTGTTACTTGAACCACTGTCACCAAAAAAACCAACAAAAAGTTAGTATCTTCTCATTGCCATTCCCTTTTTGCATTTTACAGTCTGGTGGCTTTTTATAAAGCAGAGCTTGGGGTCTAAAGTGCCCAGCAACAGTATGATGTGAGCCTGGTCATGTTTCCCCATGGTAAACAACAGCAAGAAAGACCAGATACTACTGCTCTGGCCAGCCATATGTAACTATCAGTTGAAATCTATACCTCTCCATAGCATCACATGAATAATACATTAGCTGCCTTGCCATGTAGTATTTATCTTCAAAAATACAGGACAGATCTCAAACAGCACTCTAATCAGTTTTGTCACATGGTACCCAAAGTAATGCAACACTAGGTTTCTTCTGCTCTTTTAAAATATTTGCTTAGTGCTTCTAGATACAACTACTTCCTATTAGAATTTCTTCATTGTGAAAAACAATGACAGTATGGTCATTTGTTTAATCTAAAAAAAAAAAAAAAGTAGGTTTTTTTCAGATAGATTTGGATATTTAATACTCTGACAAATAAACAACATTCAACAAGAAACCAAAGCACAAACAATTACATTTCAATCTAAATATGTAGACTTCTGACAGCTCCAGACTCCTGACATATCTAATATGTGAATATAAGAATGGCTAAATGGGATTAGATCAGTTCAGTGGAGGTAATGGCAGCCTAAACCAGCAAAACCTACCTTTATCTGTCTGAAGTCCTTATACATTTCCCAGTCAAAACCATTGCATTACCTCAGTGCCCCTGATTCCCTAAGCACCCTCATGCGCCAAATCCCCTTTCTCAGCAGCACCACAGTACTCCCAGTTTCTACAGATATTCTCTCCTACCTCTGCAAGGGCAAGATTCAGAAGACAGCAGCTCTCCTGAAACTACACAATGAGCTGCATATTTACTGCCCATTCAACCACTGCCATAAAGAGTGGGTAAAGGCCAGATGATTTCACCTGTCTGCCCACTATGGAACCATTCACTTTTGTCTGCTTCACAGCCCCCTCTGTGTTTTTCACTAAGCCAGCGTAAAACTGACATCTTTGAGATGTCCACTGCTCTGCCAAGTTTGGTGAAATAAGCCAATGAATTTGAAAGAAAAGGGTAATCAAGAACGTGGACACTTCGCTGGCAGGCTGATCTGAAAGGATGCAATAAGCAATGAGGGAGCTGACTCATATACGTGGAACTTAGCCTGATTAAATAAAGTTAATTTAAGTCAAAAAAGAGACCTATTTACAAAAGGGGACTAAGTAATAGTAGACCACCTAGGAAAGCAGCAATCTAGAAAGGATCATGAACTGATTTCGCACAAAGCCTCTCTGCAGCTGAGAAGCTTCTTTAGCTTAGAAGGTCAACCTGATCTTTGAACCTACAAAGAAATATCAAGAGACAGAGCAGGTAGGCGGTGTTACAGTATTAGCAAGATTATTACTGGGATAATATGTGCCAGACAGGTGTCCACACACTTTTTAGGCTACTGCTGAAAACTGTAAAATTCTAGAGAAGTGCTAGAAAAATTATTTTGGGCATGTTAAAGCAATTGAATGCTTACTGCAGTGAGAAAGTTAAGCAGTGACTTGAACAAGGATTACATGTAAACTACAGCAGCAAGGGCTTCTAACAGTAAACAGGTCTGTAATCTCCTAGAAAATGTCACAACAAAAGCAGAGGATTTGAAACTGAACCTAGACAAATTAGCCGAGAGCAATTGCATTTTGGTCAGTCTTTAAGAATAAAAGTAGATGGCTCAGATTTTAAAAACCAGGAAAGGCTACTTGAGAGGAGATGAGGAAGCAGGAAGAAAAGTGGCTGAAAACGGTTTTTTAGCATTTAAAAGAACAGAAGAAACTTGTGATGATCACCATTGACTCCATAAATACTGATGTAGACAAACACCTTTGATGTGCTTAAGTAATTCAGATAATGTAAAAGGCCTAATGTAAGCTTGTCATCTGAGAGACAATAATAAGCCTGATTCACAATGCTGTGAAAAAAAAAAAAAAAACACAAAAAAGCTAAAAAAGGTTTTTGTAAACTAAACTCAACCTCATGCTTTCTTCTCCTCCTAAAAACTTGGTATTGACTTACAAAACCTTCTGATTTTCATCCAGAATCTGAAATCACACATGTAATATGCATTTGTGCTTTGGATCATTTGGTCTTTAATGCTGTGTGCCATTTTCCACTCCTTAGTTTGCTGAAGCGAGGTTGCTGGGCATTCAGGTATGTATCCCTCTGAAACTAATCTGCTGTTCTCTGTATTCACAGTTCATGGGGCCCCCTGAGTCACCACTTACATTTGCCTAAGTTACAGCTCCTCATTATAAGCAATGATTCATAGTTCTCCAGCTGCTCACCCAGGTTTCACATAGGGCTTGGGCAGACTGTGATTTCAAAGGGCTTTAGCACTGTAACATAAGTCATGCAGTGTACTTGTTTCACCTCTTCCAGCACCAGCTTACTGACCATGGCTAGGGGCAGCAAAACCCACCTTGATCTTTCAAGCAGGGGTTTCTTGGTTCTTCTAATTCAACACAGCTTCAAAGCCAGTGGGTTACTTCAGGTTCAGAAACAAAAGTAATGTGACAATAAACTACAGACCAGCTTGACGAGCAAAACCCACTTCCAGTTGCTGGCTTGAGATCCATTACGTTACATGCTTTTAAAACAGGACTCACACAAGACAGGCCAGTGATGCAGGGCAACATTCCATGTCCAAGTGAACCCCATTGCCACAACTTGAAGTAATCATTAATGCAGATTAGAAGAAAAGCCAAAAATCACACAAGCATTCTTACATAAAACTGTAAGAATTTGTGGGAAATTCACAAAGCATAAGGCAGTCTGACAAAAGTGTACATGAAACCCCGTAACGGAAGCAAGCCATCACCACAGGCATCGTAAATTCTGACAAATAAGATGCTACTGAGAATAGCAAACAGAAACCAGGCAGCTTCAGATGCAGGATATCCATCACTACAACTATTCTTTTTTCTTCCTCCAAGGATACTATCAATCTAAATTGCTCTTGATCACAAGCAGAAACAAGAGCTGCATATCCACTCATCCTAACAAACCCTGAACATTTGTGAAGGTGACATGCAAATGCACTTCCGAAGAAGGCATGATGTAACAAATGCTGGGAATGAGCCAATGCTGCAGACTCCAGGTCCTTTTAGGGTTGCTTTCTTTGCTTCCAAGAAAGCGCTGACAGAAGAAACTAGTGGTATGAATGTGTATGTTATACCAAGGAGCAAGTCTTTAGCAAACTACAGGTTTCTTTGCATGAGATCTATTAGACTAACTTTGAACAATCAATGAAGTTATTCTCATGAACAAAGGGAGTAACGCAAGCAGTGCAGAACAGGAAACCACAATTGAAGGGGTGCAGCAATACTGAAGCAGTACCATCCCAACAGAGAACAGTGCTGTAGTTGGTCCATTCAAGCAAGTCTCTTATCCTTTCTGGATCACCCAGAAAGTCAAGCATGTGGCTGAACATTTCACTACTTATGTAAGCACACACACACTTTAAAGGGAGAAATGCAACTTTTATTGGAAGCAATCTACTTCCATGCCCACTTCAGTCTAGGCGCCCATAACAGCACATGCTCCTGCTGTTATTCAAGCCTGCTTTTTACCACTAAGGACTCCCCTTTTCTAGGTTAAGACTAATCAGAAATGGTAGCTTTCTTATTTGTACGATGACTCTGGGCTGGCTGTTGCTTAACCGGGATTAATTCTAGAGCTAAGAAATCAGAATTTCCTAGTCCATTAAACTGGCATTTCTTGCAAGCGCTACTTTCACTTTAAAGAGAGAATAATAGTGGAATATCTGAATCATTACAAAATTATGCCAGAAAAGAAGGGGCGGGAGGGAGGCAGGCAGGCAGGGAGGGACGGAGGGAGAAAAAGACACTTAAGATCCATAAATCTATTACAAGTCCCTGAATATAAAGGCTGGGGAATGAATGGCATTCGTACTGATGTGTTAGAAAATGAACTGTATTTAGTCTAGGCATCTAATGAAACTACAGGTTGTAGTTTCTGCTTACTTTCTGTCACCAGGCAGAATCTGCTGTATCTCAAGATGAAAAGTTCATAAACTACACATTATTTTAAAAGTTCAAGAACTACACATACATCATTACACAATGCAAGTACTTAATTTCCAGAGTACACTCAGAGTTTGCCTCTTAACTGTCTTAAGAAGGCAGAAATATTTTTAAAAGCATAGATTGAGCATTCTGTATCATTAGTAACAACAGCATTTTTTAATTCTTCAAAAATGGCACTTTTATATACCTCACATCAAAACAATAATGGAAATCACCTCTAAAATTATTTATAGTTCAAAGTATTAAGAAATTTCCTAAGAGATAACGTATTTTCTAATGAGCCTTTTTTTAACCTAAATTAAATGTTCACTATTAAATGTTTATCATTAAAGAAATGTTGGGATGTATTTCAGATTAATTTTAAGAAAAATAAAAGAGCTTCTGAATATAAGCAAAGAACTCCTGCACATTTGCCAAGATTTTTGCAACTTTATTAATGGGATTAATAGCTTTACTTTGAAAGAGGCTGTGTACACACAACCCCATAACACATAAGGCCCTGCACACACAGTCAGCAACAGCAAAAAGAACTCAGAAAACTAAACAGCAACAACTGCTCCCAGCTATTAGACAAAGAAAATGGAGGGCTATGCCAAAGCAAGCACTTTCATGGAGCTGTATTTCCATGTTCTGAAAACGTATGTTCAGCAGTGTCAGAGCAAAGTAATAACCCTTGCCAAGATTAAATCACATGATTTTGAAAACAGCCCTTGTCCTTTTCTGGCCTACACTCTTGAAGACATGCACTGGACTGATTTCATGTCAGTTGGGCTTTACGACCCAGCCTGAAGAATGTAGGACACATGTAATGGGATCCCATCTGCTCATTAATCAAGCATGCATTTGCATTTGGCAACGATGAATTTTACCTGGATAGTATATAGAAGATGCACTTTTAAGGTGGAACTTGAGGAATTCCCTTACAGATGAACTAATATTCTCAGTTAGTAAATAACCAGAATATTTAACAAATAGGAAAATAAAAGATTAAAGGCTAAGATTTAAAGTGAAATTGGCTAATACCAAGAAATCATTTTCAGAAGTAGAAAGCCCTGCTTAAGCAGCATTTATTTAAATTCATCCAAATTTTAGTACTTAAGTTCTTGTATGTTACATTAGGAGGCCTACCATCCCCACTTTGACCATTCTTCTTGCTACAGCTCAGACAAACCCTCAACAAGAAAAAGAAAAAACTCTCTCAACGTCAGAAGTTTGGATTTTTCTGACTGAGTCAAGGCACTCCAACAAAAAAAAAGTCTTCAGATTCCTGAACTGTTATAACGTCAGCCACTTGCTGATTTTCTTGATGTATTATTAAGTGTTCTTTCATCCAGAAACAAGAGTCATCTTTTCATTCTGACATGGAATTTTTCCTAACATTTCTTGATATGGAGCTTTTCAATAGAACCACATTGTAGAGAAAAGCAGCCAATCTATCAGTGCAGACATTCTGCAGCAACATGCTATTTTAAACAAAAGTTTCTATGGGACAGACTTCTCAAGTTCAGGACAGGACTTCTCGTGAAAAATTAAATTTAAAACTCCCCAAAACACACCACAAACCAAGTATTCAAGGAACAGAAAGACACTCATACCAGATGTAGGCAGCCACGCTGCGATCTGACTTCTGGTAGATCTGGACTACTGGATTGGAAGAAAAGATATGGACCTGCTAGTCTGCTGGGTAGGATGCTCACCTGGAGTGTAGGAGATGTTTGAACTGCTTGCTGCAGTGATGCTGAACAGCTTTCACAGAGGAGAAAACTTTGCACAGAGATGTTAAAAGGAGAATTTCTGGCTGAGAACACAGTCAAGTGCCTAGGGCATGCCTAATTCCTGCAATGCGGAAGAGTAAGGACTTATGCTGCAGCAAAAGATCAGATCACCAGGACTGTTCATCAAAGCCTGGGTCTCATTCCTGACATCTTTTTATTGCCTTTGTTTGGAACAACACTAAAAAAGATGCAAGGTTCATTCCATTGTAGAAAGTTTTTTACATGTGCTCTACTTGAAGGCCCCAACATACACCTATCTCCTTGTGCGTGGAACACAAATTTCTGCAGAGAACCATGATACCACAAAGAAACCAAAGACTACCACAAAGAGAAAAATCACATTTTTAGCCTCAATTTGAACAGAGATCAGTAATTTCAGCTTGCACGCAAAAGTACACCTCATATTAGGATAACTTCAATTTCTCCACTATGGATAGTGCCCAGCATTATACCCAAAAGTTAGCTATGTAGGTCAGTTTGCAACAGATACTCTCATCCCACTCAGTCCATCTGAAGATGACAGCAGCATACAGAAAATTCTTTTGCCTAGCTAAGGCAAACAAAGGTTCACATGGCATGCACTGAATAGCCCTGCACCACTGGCCTTGCTGGGACTTGACAGATCCTGCCTCCAGAGAAATAAAGGGCTGAATCTGTAAAACCCAAATAAACCTTCTCAAGCATAACTGAGAAAACTGGTAAGTTTACAATTGCTAAAGAATACGCTACTGTAACCCAAAAAACGCCCCAAACCTTTAACCTATAGTATCCCTTTGTTGTACCTTCCCAGTCTCAGGTTTAATGTCCTTCATTGCTTCTTCAGGAGCAGATGCTTGCAAGTCCTCAGGTTTAAGATCTTGACTTTCTTCCACGGGAATTGTTTCCTTGGATATAAAACTTAGAGTGTCCTCTGCAAAGTCTGAAATATTTGACTCTTGCAGACTGTCAGGCATCAGGCCCTGTGCCTCATCTCCAAGAGCCAATTCCATAGCTCACCCTGATGCAGAGAAAGGAAAAGTGCGTCTTGCAGAAGCAACCTGGTAATGATAGCATCAGCACTGGGAGGGAAAGATTACAGACACCTGAACCCTACTCCCAGCAAGCAAGTAAAACAAGAAACATCTGTTTTAAGGTGGTAAGACTTTGGAACTGGCTGTCCAGGGAAGTTATGGCTGCCCCATCCCTGGCAGTGTTCAAGGCCAGGTTGGATGAGGCTTTTAACTATCTGCTAAAGTGCAAAATGTCCACTGCCGATGGCAGGGGTGTTGGAACTGGATGATCTTTAGGTCCCTTACAACTCAAACCATTCTATGATTCTGTGTATTTTAAAATACCACAATACTCTAAGCAATCTTCTTCTCTGGTCATGAGATGTATCTATTAAAGATTAGAGTTCATTTTACAGTAAAGAACAATTTTGAAAGCGACTTAATGGGTAAAAAATAGAAGAGCAGGTCCTATGAGGAGAGATCTCTAGGCATTGCAGTGGCAAGACAGAGCCAAAACTGACGCAAATGCATCAGGATTACTGAGCTTCAGCTCATATCTATCCATGTGTTCCAAGGAGCCTTTTTAAAGCTCCCAGTAACCAGGCCTAGAGCTCAAAGTAACCCTCAATTGGGACCAGGAACAGAACTGGGAACAAACTTCTTCCAATGTGCAAGTATCCACAAGAGCACAGAAGGAAAGGGAAGGAAAGCAGATCTTAGGCTAGATGTAAAGAAGAAATTCTTTTGTGATGAGGATGGTGAAACACTAGAACAGCCTGGCCTTGAACACTTGAAGGATGAGGCAGCCACAACTTCTCAGGGCACCCTGTTCCAGTGCCTCACCACCCTCTCAGTGAAGATTTTCTTCCTTATATCTAGGCTAGATCTGCCGATTAAGTTTGTAATATATTTGAACATATATTCATTCATTAATAAGAATAATATTTAATGCATAAAATTTTATATTTTCTTCAATGAACATTAGACACTGCTGCTCTTACCACAGCAGCTAGATTTTAACTCTCGGGATAAAAAACAAATACCAGTGTCCTAAAACATCATAAAATGAAATAGGCCCCCAAAAGAAAGATTTACAGTAGAAGGTAAGAGTTTGCAAACCACTGCCTCTACATTCTCATCATCCGTGCAGAACTGTAACACCATTCTGTGATGCTGCATGACATCAGATGCCTCAGCTTCAAGGACGTAAATGACTTTCCTCAGCAGAACTTATTTGTGGCTATTAAGTCTGCATTTCATCAAGATCAGGGAAATTCATACTCATAAATACAAAGCTCAGAGCCTTTGCAATCCTTTCCTGTAACTTTTTTTACCAGGAGACTATTTCAGAATCTCTTATATAAATAATTCAAACTTACGTATTAAAAAAGATATAAAGTCATCTGTGCAGGCAATGAGTTGTGTCTTTGAGGCATTTTTTCCCTCCTCAAAATAATCCATTACTTATAGCCCAGATGACAGCTCCAAGAAGGAAAAATGGTTGTAACAAATTGTGCCTCTTTAATCCTTAAATTTGTGGGCAGATAAGGATATGAAATACTGAATGCTCCTGTCGGCTGTTCGAGTACTTCATATTTCTCCCTCCCTCCCTGCTCACTTCACACAATTAACAGGCTCACACGTAGAAGAGCCCCACTGTTCCCCACTCATACAGTAGACACCACAGCCAGACACACATGCCTCGCACATAAGGTGATAGAGGCCATGAGCAAAACACTCCTGTTTGC
Source organism: Psilopsiagon aymara (assembly GCA_024733675.1). Classification (NCBI taxonomy): domain Eukaryota; kingdom Metazoa; phylum Chordata; class Aves; order Psittaciformes; family Psittacidae; genus Psilopsiagon; species Psilopsiagon aymara. Next base: position 2,298 of record JANRGW010002618.1, on the reverse strand, counting down.
TTTTCAAGCTGAGGAAAACAAAACACAGGATACATTTTTTTTTTTGCTTGGAAATCCATCCACAACTTGCTTGTCACAGAGCTGGCCCCACGCCTCCAGGACACCAAAGAAACAGCACAAAAGGCTACAATTCCCCATGTTTGTGATTCCCACCCCAAATTAACCTTCTCTTTGTCCCTTCATGCTCAAGGCTGAGGCTCTCTTCAGCCCCTGAGGAAACAAGGGCTCAAGTGGGACACAGGAACCACTCGTGTCCCACTCCTAGTGCATGCCCTTTCCTCACTCCCTGCCTACTCAGGGCTGCTGCTTCCCACATTCTTCTCACAGGCTGGTCTGGCGATTGCCTTCCTGGCTGTGGCTGTGGAAATGTACCCCACTCATCCTGAAACCCATCCCGGTGCTGAAGCACTTGTCCCTGTACCTTGCCAAATTTTAACCATGTTCCGATTCCCTCCCATTCCTCTCGCAATTTTCCCTGCTCCCAAACATATGGTAGTGCCTATTGCCTCAACCAAAGCTGCTTCAGTATCAAAGGATATTTAAATCGCATTTTAAACACCTGGGTAATACTACATTATTTTTCTGTTGTTTTTTTTTAAGGACATGCAAGATAGTCGGAGCTAAAGTCATTCTATAAACCCAGCCTGAAAGTCTTTTTATATCTAAAGAAACAAAGACAAAGCATAGAATCGCAGAATGGTTTGGGTTGGAAAAGAACTTAAAAGATCATCCAGTTCTAACCCCCTGTCACAGGTAGGGACACCTTCCACTAGACCAGGTTGCTCAAAACCATGTCCAACCCAGCCTTTAACACTGCCAGGGATGGGGCACCCACAGCTTCTCTGGGAAACCTGTGCCAGTACCTCACCACCCTCACAGTAAATTCCAACACCAGAAATGTTACTACACAATCATACAGCTTGTAAGTAAAAAAAAAAAATGGAAATAAAAAGTCCAAGAAGATGCATTTTCCAAAAAAAATCTGAAAACCTATTCTAATTCACATCAACATTTCAGAAAACTCTTTCAAACATACACTACAAACTACCTACAGCTATTTATTCTTTGAAGTTTTATTTGTTACTTAAGCAAGGTATAGGACTGTATTTCTCTTTTTTCTCTCTAAATTCAATTGGAGATCGCAATCTAAAGTTAGAGGAAGTTAAAGAAGTATTTCTTAAATTGGAGTTTCTGCCTTAACTCTTGTACTTGCAATAAACAGAGTCCCTGAAATGCATACAACATTGAACAGAGCAGATGTCGTTTACCTGAGCAAAAATCATTGCAACTCAGTGAACACTGCTCTCCAGAAACTGTTGGACAAATTCGCACATTAGGTGCCCACCAGACTGCCCAGAAATCTCAGGACCAGAGAACTACTCTTATGTCCTCCAGAGAAAAAGAAAACAAAATATGTACACACAGACATACTATGGATAATTTACCAAAGCAAAGCTCTTTACTTGAACTTGCACATGCACCTCATTCTGCTATCTTTCAACAGCAGAAAACAAATAAAAAAAATACAAAAAAGGAGTTCAGCTCAAGTTAAGAACTGCCCATACGTTTTACCATAGACCAAATCTTCACCCCTGGTATGACATTGTAACAACTTGACTACCACTAAAGTTATTGCTCCCAGAAGATATACAAATGCTGCAAACTCTAACACGCACCGCTGAAGGATATTACAGCAAACAGCAAGCTTTTGCTCCAGGTAGAGAGACTTCAAGTTCATGCTTTAAGACCTTTTCCACCCTAAACAGTTCTATGATTCTCTGTGGAGGCAAGCTGCCCAAGCCCACGAAACAGGCTACTCCTAAGACTGACCTAATACTACTGCCTTGGAAGTGAGAGGTTTGAAGCTTGACTGTGGTTAAGTGTTTACCAGCAGACAGGAAAAAGTAGAAGCAAATAGTCAGAGAAACAAGAAGATAATTAATTTGGTCCTCAAAATTCAAGAAATAGCTCACTATTTATCTTCTGCATTAAAATTCCTGTCTAAATGAGAACCAAAAAAACAAAAGCAATCAAGGCTGTTTGAGGGTTTCAATTTCTTCTATTACCCTGTATCACTTTATAGAATCATAGAATAGTTAGGGTTAGAAAGGACCTTAAGATCATCTAGTTCCAACCTCCCTGCCATAGGCAGGGACACCTCACACTAAGCAATGTCACCCAAGGCTCTGTCCAACCCAGCCTTGAACACCGCGAGCGATGGAGCATTCACAACTTCCATGGGCAACCCATTCCAGTGCCTCACCACCCTTACAGGAAAGAATTTCTTCCTCATATCCA
>JANRGW010002615.1:4322-18119 GCA_024733675.1 Psilopsiagon aymara | reverse complement strand
AGCTGCACAGTGAGAGCAGCCTGGCCAGCAGCCCCATCCACAGCTGGGTACCACCAGGCTGAGGGACCAGGAAAGCAGCTCTCAGTGATGCAGAATCTGTACCCATCACCTCCTGCTGCTGGTCATCATGTCCAGCGTCAGGCCATCCGAGCATTTCATTAATTTTCCAGTCCTAGAATGCTTTAGCAGTGTTCTCCATCTCTTACGAGCCTTGTGCCTTCCCCATCCCTTCTAATCCTGCAAAGAATCAGTGGCTTCTAGCCAGGAGGTTCATGTGGCTGTGAAATAGCGGGGCTGAGCTGGGACTGTCACCTCTGCCTGTGCCAAGCTTGGCTGCGTGGGGTTGGCACAGGACAAGACTGTTTTCAAAGTGACCACGGTGTTCCCATGCATCGCAGTGGACGTTGGGTCCTGTGCCCACTGCAGTTATCAGTGGTATTGGGTGACCTGTTTGTAACCCACTTATCTCATGGTTCAAGCCCACTAACCTAATATTTTTGGAGTGCCAAGTATCTTGCGGCTCCTATAGACTCTGGAGGCATCTAGACGTCTCTCTGGATGTCAGAAAATTGGGGCATAATTTAAGGGATGCCTTTAAAATAGCTCCTCTCTATGCTGCAAGAAAAAAACACAACCTGCTTTAATTATGTTTGCAGCAATTAGATTCCAATCGGGGCCTTTGGCATGCCGAGCTTTTATTGTCTGATGGGGATTTATGATGCCCGAGGCTGCCAAAGCCCCCGCAGCTGGATCCCGACAGCCTCAAACAGCAGCAGCGCTGGGGCTCATGTTGCTCCTGATGGTTTATTTTCATGTGAATCTCTCTGTCCAGCTTTATAATGAGATTATGAGCTTGGAGAACCAGGAATTTGCTCTGTCCTTGGTTGTGTTGAGCACAGGGGATGCCTGGCCTGCTATCCGTGCTCTCTGAGAGCATCATCCTGTCACCAGCACAGCAGAGCCACCACTGCAATTAATGCTGGAAATAAAGGAAATGGAAATTAATGGGTTAATGTATGCCTCAGATGCTTGGGATGGAGAAGCTGAAAGGCTCTGTTTAACACATTAACTGAAGTGCTTAGCCAGGATTGCTGACACTTTGAAGGAGTTTTGCGTGGCTGGGATGTGCCACCATAGAGAAGGTGAGCAGGAGCTTTAAGGGATTTGATGCAGTGTAACAAACCTTGCTTCCCATGTGCTGCAAAACAGCAAATGAACTTTAGCTTCTGCTGCCAGGCAAGTCAGGGCACTAGCTTCCTTAACTCTAAGGTGACCAGAAACAAGAGAGATGAGAAGTAAACCTTCAGCAGTCCTAGAAACCTTCAGCAGTGCTAGAAACCTCTTGTCTTGCTCTTTTGGCATGCATGCCACCGGGCTTAATGGATATTTATGCCAGCAAAGCATCTGCCCTCTGAGCTGGACCAACATAGGCTGAACAGAGCTCCTTGATCAACCTGGTGTGTTGGTACATGTATATACGTGTTGATACATTTGATAAACATGTATTGATGCATCTAGGTTTCCAGGTCCTAACACAAGACACTGTGGGTTGAAGAGCATTTTCCCTTGTCCTGCTGTCATCCCTTTTAAAACCAGTTTGGACCATTTTCTGCCTCCAGCTCCCAGCACTGCCATGTGTTTGGTCCTTGGGATTTTTTCTGGCAAATCCCAGAGTGTTTCTCCTGCGGGTCAGTACAGCCCACAAGGATGTGACTGCATCCCCTGGACTGTCCACAGATCACCACTGCATCCCAGCCCTGGCATCTTTATACCAACAGCAAGCAGACAGAAAGAGCACAGCTTAATTTTCAGCTGTGAAGCTGAATTTGTGGTTCTGGTACCTGTAAATGGTGTAAAATTAATAGAGAACCATGTTTCAAGTAATTCTTCTACTAGCCACAAACATTCTGTATATTTTTTAACCAAAACCCTCACTGAAGCTGCCCTGTAAGCCTGGACCAAAGGTGCTTCTGGACTACTGGCCTGTTTTGCATCCTGCACGACTGCTAATTTCCTTTGCTAGTGCTAATGGGCACTGACATGCAGTGGGTAATACCTTGCCCCCCTGGCTGTCCCCACAGGAGCTTGCACATTTCAGAGCAAGACATCACTGAGGCAAAAAACATCTGCAATCAGAGATGTCCCTGCTTTTGTCTTGCTAAGTGATGGCCGATCAATGAAGCAGGTGTCCTCTCCATGAAGTTTTATCTCCCATTTTCCTCTTTCTGCACTTATTTCACCCAAACCATGTGATAAAATAGTAATTAAACACCTTTTTGCAAATACATCCATAGCCGCAGAAGTGCCCAGCCCAGGCTTGTGCCTTCCAAGTCACTCCTAGCCAGCAGGGTTTATTCTCAAGTACATCCTGTGGAGACAGGGATGCTATTCTCCCCATCCTTCCTGGATCATATCCAGGGAGACTAAGGGACTCTCCCAGCTTTCCAAGTGGAAAACAGTCATAGATATGAAGGAGCAAAAAGAAACAGCCCTGAAGTGCCGGTGACATCATGGCTTACTGGCCCGTGATCTCTGGCTTCCTCACATCCCACTTCCCACCCGCGTTTCACTTCTGGATTTATCCCGAATTCCTTGGCGCAGCTGCGCAACATGGCTAGCACCTTTTGAGGGAGTGCAAGGTAAATAACAGGGCCTTCTCTCTGCATTTTTTGAGTTGTTTTTTCCCTAAAGGGATTATTCAGCAACATGTTATGAGAGATTCTGGCAGGGCTGGGGCTGGGCTCCTCCAGCATCCTCACCCGCTCCATGTCAGATGCTCTCCTCCCATCCCATTCCCACTGGCTCCCAGCTGACTGGCATTTGGGATGCTCCCTGCACGTCAGTGGTAGGAGCTACTTCTTTTCTCCAGTAGGCTTCCTTTGGCACAACTCATTCTCTGTGAATTCTTCCCAGCAGTTATTTCTTGAAGCATTGTCCGAAAAGTTCCCGATTAAATACTGTAGCTCATGCTAAACTGGATACATCGTTTCCTTCTCAAAATGTTGATATTGGATGCTTCTTTCTGCAGGCTTCTCCTTAAGATGAGGTTTTCCTTCTTGCTAGCAGTAGGTTGTGATTGATAAGTTCCTTTATTTTTTAATAATTAATAAATAATTAGAAATTATGTTATGCCTACACAGGACTGAGGGATGAAATGAAAACTCTGGAGTCTTTTGGTGCACATCCTGCATTGCCTGGATGACAAGCAGTCAATATTCTGTTTATTATTGGTAATAATTCAGGAGCACAGTGACAATTCTTTAGGCTGAAATGTCCCTTTTCCTTTGCTACAGAGAAGGCAGCTGATGATGAAGTTCAGAAGTCTGACATCTCGTCCAGTAGCCAAGGGGTCATTGAGAAGGAGTCTCTGGGACCTCTTCTTCTGGAGGTAGGTTCTGTGATGTTCTTACTGATGTTGAGAGGCTCCTGCTAGTGCCCAAAACAAAGCAGCACATCAAGAAAGTGAAATACAGAGGAAGGCAGTGGGGCCATGGCTAGGATGCTCTAAACCCAAGCACATCTCTGGCATGAGTTGCAGGTAAATTGATGTTAGACCTTTGCTTCAGCAGGTGGTTTGGAAAGCGAGTCTTAACCAGAACCATAGAATCACATAATGGTTATAGTTTGAAGGGACCTTAAAGACCAGCTAGTTCCAAACCCCCCACCACGGCAGGGGCATTTTCCACTAGACCAGGTTGCTTCAAGCCGTGTACAGCCTGGCCATGAGCACTGCCAGGGATGGGGCAGCTGCAGCTTCTCTGGGCACCCTGTGCCAGGGCATCAGCACTCTCATGGTGAAGAACTTCTTCCTAAAATCTCACCTCAGTCTCCCCTCTGTAAGGTAAAGCCATTCCCCTTGTCCTGTCCCAGAAGGTCCTTGTCCAAAGCCCCTCTCCAGCTTTCTTGTCTGCCCCTTTAGGCACAGGAAGCTGCTCTATGGTCTCCCCAGAGCCTTCTCTTCTCCAGGCTGAACAAGCCCAACTCTCTGAGCCTGTCTCCTTAGCTGAGGTGCTCCATCCCTCGGAGCATCTTTGTGGCCTTCTCTGGATTCACTTTGAATGGAAGCCCCTACCACCCTTAGTTTATTTTCCATGCAGGTTGATCCCAAGAAGCTAGTAGTGGTTTCACTGGTTCCCAAGCAATCTTCAACCTCCCATGCCTAAAAACATTCCCCAGATGACTTCCAGCTTCTTCTGGATGCCCTGGGCTCAGGTGGTGTTTTCAAACCCAGAAAGGTGAAGGTATAAAGAGCTATTAAAACGCACCTCATTAATTTTTAGAAAGGTTTTCTGCCTCTTGACCTGTTATTTGAGCTTGACTTCTGTAAGAAATTTAGCTGATAAAGTGATTTAATATTTAAACCATGGATAAATGTGTGGTGTTTCTGCTGGAGGAATGGGGGCTCAAGGGGAGGTGTGCAAGTTGGGTCCCCACCAGCTCTTCTGCCTGTGAGCTCGCCTCCCCATTCCCGCTCCCCCAGCCCCCCAAAACCAGCATTCCTTAGGGAGGAGGATCCAGGTAGGGTTTGCCATCTAGTCTGGGTCTGTTTTTTTGGGAATCTGAAGTGCAAAGGCTGGTTGTCTTGGCAACGGCTGGGAATAAGGAAAATTGCAGCCAATCTGCCAGAACCATTTTGACAAAAGATTTCTTTCTTATCTTTCTTTTTTTTCTTTTCTAAATGCTTCCTGTTTCTTGCACTTAATATTGATCTACAGCAAATCTTGATTTTTAGAAACTGCATTGAATAAGGCCTGGATGCTCTCCATCAGAGAAACATTTCTGGCATGGGCAAGTTGGAGGATGGGGAGGAGGAGAGGGGGATGCTGCGGGTACCACTTTTTGGGTATCATGAGTTTCTCCTGTAACTGCACCACCTCCTACTCCAGGATAAGCTACTCATGGCCCAGCAGCGTATGCTCACAGCCCAGAAAGCCAACCATGTCCTGGGCTGCATCACCAACAGCACGACCAGCAGGTCAAGGGAGCAACTTAAGATATATGTATCTGGAACACCCAATACAAAAAGGATGTGGAGTTGTGGAGTGAGTCCAGAGGAGGCCACGAAGATGCTCTGAGGTCTGGAGTGCCTCTGCAATGGACATAGACTGAGAGAGCTGGGCTTGTTCAGCCTGGGGAAGAGATTCTATGATTCTGTGGTTCTGTGGTTCTATGATTCTATTATATGGCTAGATCTGCTTGCAGGATCATGGTCCATCAGAGCTTACTGTTGATGAGCAGGCTAAGTAGGAATTGCACTCCAGGAAAACCACATCCTGCCTGGATGAAACATTTTAGGTAATGCATGCCTGAAGGAGTATAAATCAACAGTCAGCCTGCTCAAGAGCTCTTCACGCGAGCACTGGGCTCTGCAGCTCTGAGCTTGTTTCTTAGCACCAGAAAGCATTACCTCTCCTGTTCCCACAGCCATGAATTAAAACCTTGATGGTGTCCTCATTAAAATTAGCAAAAGATCTCCCTGTGTTGTATGATTTGGTCTGGGCCACACTTGTCCTCCTCCAGTTAATTGCAGGGCTGAATTTGCCACTTGCATCCTAAATACATGAAAAAAACCTGTTATTCTGCACAATGCAAAAGCTCTCTCAGTTAAGCAAATCGGGCATGTGTTTAATTTCAGTGACTTGCCAAATTAGCCTTTGTGACTGCTCTAACCCTTGGAAGAGAATTTTTTTTCCTTGGTTGGCACCATCCTTAGTAGTCCTTAGCAGAGGAGGTTACAGACCTGAATAAGTGTTTAAGCAAATGTGCTGTATTTGATCACTGCTGTAATACAGAGCAGGGATGAAGCCAAGGTGTGAGAGGCAGAGGAATGTTACCCATGGTCAAGGAGCACCCTGACCTGCTCCAGGACCTTCTGCCCACACACTAAGCGAGTTTATTCCCATTGCAGGCATTGGATGGCTTCTTCTTCGTTGTGAACCGTGAAGGGAGGATCGTCTTCGTCTCTGAGAATGTGACCAGCTACCTGGGTTATAACCAGGAGGAGCTCATGAACACCAGTGTCTACAGCATCCTGCACGTGGGAGATCACGCTGAGTTTGTCAAGAACTTGTTGCCCAAGTCTCTAGGTAAGAAAACCCTTGAGGTGGGCTTTTTTATTAGCTGATGCTGTCAAAAATGCTGTTGTGCTGGCCTTATAATGGTTTTTATATAAATTATTTTTATATATTATTAATTTCTATACTGCTTACTGTTAAATTCAGAGATATATTCAAGCCAGGTAATAATCTCTAACCCTTTGGCTAGTGAATGCATCCTACCAGTGAGAATTTGCCACTTAATTTTAGATTTTTTAATATTAGATTAATTAGTAGTGGATTTTTCAATAAATACCTGGTGGATGACAATATTCAAGTCATCTTCCCTTTGTCTTTCTCTACTACAAAAACTTTTGCCTTCAACTTTGGCTTGTGTTTGAGAAGAACCATCTCATCTGCCCAAAGTGAGGACCATTATAGAAGCTTTAGGGAAATGAGGAGGAAGGTCCTGAGGTCTTGATGTGAGGGGACTGAGCCTGTTGGCTTATCCCAGTTGATTTAGGATGTCCTTCTAGCTGGAGGGTGGTTGTTCCCACCTGGTTTCAGAGCCTGTCAGTATTTTGCCAAGCATATGGCATGGGGATCTGCTGCACCTTGGGGTGTGAGAAGAGGTCACAGTGCAAGCGTGGAGCTCTCAGTGGTTCCCTACACCAGGAAATGAACAGTTGTGAGGGTGGGAGGAAGCGTCGTGTGGTGAAGGCACTGGGGGGTGTTGGAAGCAAGCGAAGCAGAAGGTTTTGTTTGTTGACTGGAGGCGAGCATTCTCTTAGTGGCTGACATGGGTGAGACATCACTTATGTCTCATCCGCTCACACCTTTGAAGGGACACAAAAGGAAAATGAGCCTTTTCCAAGTAGTTTGGGGTAGTTTGGTTGGGGTTTTTTAATTCACACTTGACTTCCTTCTGGGTAAATATAATGATGTCTTAAACCGCCTGAATCTATAGGCACTCATCACATTGAGCCTATTGAGGTTCAGGCATCCTTTCCCTGTGATTACCCATTTTAAGGCTGGGTATTTTGTGTTTTCTTGGATGTTACAAGCCCCTCAGCATTTTTTGTAGATCAGGCTGCATGGAAGCTTCATTCTCTGCAGGTGGCAAAATCCATTGGGTTGCACATGGATATCCATGCAGATGCTGTACAGGGTTAGAAAAATCAGCCAACTGGCGTCCACAGGTTTCTGGAAAAAGATAGGTTATAGGAAAAAAAATCTGCTGCTGCAGTACCAGAAGAACTTGATGCTGAATTACCCCAGAAATGAGAAGAAGGCAAAGGAAAAAATAATTTCTATGGAGATGCTCAGCTGGACTTGCTGGAGAGGTCCCGGGATCATCACTTCAGAGGGATTTCAAGTAGAACAATAAGAGGCAGGAGTCTTCCCAGGCTCTGGAAGTGACTCAGAGCTCCATTGCCTCATTTTCCCTGCCAGTAAGATGGAGATGGAGATGGAGCACTTACCAGTGATGTAATGAGCAATTAATAAATGTCAGCATGATGAGTCTCACAACAATGTACTGATCTCATTTGAGATTGTAGGTGCTCTTAGGGCCCATCTGGGAGTGTGGGCCTGGGCATGGGGTCTTCAGCAGGTCTGAAGGAGCCCCGGGGTCTTGCAAGGAGGGCTGTGCCCCAGCTCTGCTCTTGGCTCACCCCTGACCTGGGCAATGGACTGTTTTCTTCCCTCATGCCATCACTTTTCTTTCTGTCCTGTTATCCAAGGGGTCCTTGGGAAGTCAGGGAGGATGTGTGCATGATGCAGCCCCTAACAACTCCTTTTCTCTCTCCTTTCTTCATCCCTCAGTAAATGGAGTCCCTTGGCCTCAAGAAACAACCAGGCGCAGCAGCCATACCTTCAGCTGCAGGATGCTGGTCCGGCCACCAGACGACACAGGCGTGGAGAACCAGGAGGCTCGTCAGCGCTACGAGGTGATGCAGTGCTTCACTGTATCCCAGCCCAAGTCCTTCAAGGAAGAAGGAGAAGGTACGGGGGAGCATCCTTCACTTCTAACCCTGTGTTCAGGATGGGGATGGAAGTGCAGGAGGAGGAGCATGGTGGGGACAGTAGTGCAGGCAGGAGGAGAGCCAGCCACCATCCCACAGGGCTGCCTGGTGGGGCTGGTTATTCCTGTCCCAGCACAAACGATGCACAGCATGGTGGTGATACTGGTGGAGGTCCCTGAAGTTCACTGTTGGCTTCTCACTCCCCCTTCCCCTCCAAGCAGACATCCTGCAGCCATCCTGGCTTCTGTGCCACTCCAGAACCACCTCTGGGGCTGCTTGCAGTTGGTATTCCTTAAGGAAGGAACAGTATTTTATTACCCACAGAGCCAGTGAGCTGCAGGACCTTCTCAGCAAGTCACTTGGGTGCCTGACACCCCACTTTGTGCCTTCACCACTGCTGGACCACAGTGCTGCCCACACAGTTTTGAGGTTGAGTCGTCTGCCTGCAGGCAGATCTCCCTGGGACTCAGGACAGGAAGGGTTCCCTCAGCACTGTGGGGGCCATTGTTTTCCTTTAAGTGCCTTAACTCTCCTTTCAGTGTCCTGGCTATTCTTTTCCAGTGCATTAGCTGGATTAATCCATTGTGGTTTACACAGGAGATCATGACTGGAAGGAATAAATTATGGTATTTTATGACCAAATACTTTGCCTGAAGCCGACAGTTGCTGGCTTTTAGTGCTGACTTTTATTGTACGATACTGCCAGATCCAAGAAGCCTTTACAATTAATTTCTCCAAGCACTGGAAGCCTCTTTTCCAGCAAATTTTATGGAGGAAACAGAGCCTATTTGCTTTGAAGGGCCAGAGTAAACATTCAGGGTAAACACTTCCAGGGCAGGACACAGCAATCGAGCCCAGCAGTGGTATTTTAATTAAAACCTGAAATTGCAGGTGGTGGTTGTAACGTCTGATGTTCATGTTGTTGGTCCCTTCTCCCACTTCGGCAGATTTCCAGTCGTGTCTGATATGCATCGCGAGACGATTACCTCGACCGGCAGCTGTCACCCCTTCGGAATCCTTTGTAACCAAGCAGGACACCACAGGTAACGTCCTGGTGACTCCGGGGAATCCTGGTTCTGGAGAAGTTGTTCGCTGGGAATAAGAGGCCAGCGGCGCAGTGCAGGACCCCATAGCATGAGCACGGTCCTGTCCTTCCCAAATGGCAGTGCTGCCTGCTAGGACCGATGTGGTTGACACCTCAACTGGAGGCACCTCAACTGAGTTTACATCTCAACTGATACAACACATGCAGCCCCTCTCTGCTCCCTTGAATTTCAGGGCCTGTTAAGGTTGCTGATTGATGGGAATGAAACAGTCATCACCTTTTGGAGCTTTCTAACCATTCTGGTGACCTTTCTGGTGCTTAATCATCACTGTGGACTTTCCTGCAGCCTTAAAACCCTTAATGAATGTTTTCTCTGCTCACTGCTCCCTGCCTATGGCTGTATACAGCCAACAAAACTACCTAGCATTTCATATTGACAGAGAAAACAGGTCCAGCTTGGTGACTCCCCAGGTGTGGGCAAGGTGGCTGGCAAGGTGTCCTGCCACCTGCGGACACATCAAGTCTGGGGATCCCAGCCCTAGGGTGGCAAGAATCCTATTGCACCTAAGTGCTTCTTGCTGGGTTTCATGTCCGCTTCGACTGATCAAGGTGTGAGTAGAGGTGAGTGCATGCTCCAGAGCAAACTTCTTGAACCTCCACTTCCTTTTGTGCTCCTGCCACTGCTGCCTGACGCCAAATAGGATGTGGCTTCATTTTCCACATTTATGGACCTATTTGCACTGAGGGACTTTTCATGTGGTCCTTAAGGAACGTGGCTTCTCTCTTCCTGCCCAGGTAAAATCATCTCCATTGACACCAGTTCCCTGAGAGCCGCTGGCAGGACAGGTTGGGAAGATTTGGTGCGGAAATGCATCTACGCTTTCTTCCAGCCGCAGGGCAGGGAGCCATCTTACGCCAGACAGCTCTTTCAAGAAGGTAAGGAGCTTCTCTTCCCGGCTGGCATGTTTTGCCAAGCAGCAGGATCTGCAAGGAGAAGCTGGGGCACAATCCTCCTTGCTGGATAAGTGCTTTCTGGAAAAACAAATGCTGCAATAGTACTTACAAAGTGCCAGAGAGAGAGGGGAAAGGGCTGAGTAATGCTGGAGGAGCTCCACCAGCCAGGAGGTTCCCTCTCACCTGTCAGAAAATACAGAATTCAGACAAACAGGAGCTAAGTATGATTTATTTTTTTCCTTTGCCATCTTCAAACACCACCCCCAGTGTCTAAACAGGAGAAGTTGAAGCTCTCTCATGAGCATCTTTGCTGTGTCAGCGAGGATGCTCACAACAGGGGTGTGGAGAAGACAGGAATGTAGGAGCAGGAGGCCGCTTGGCCTCTGTAACCTTCCCAGCCTGCTGGACTTCATCAGCTTGTGTTATAGGCTGGTGGTGGTTGAGTTTCTAAGGGGATTGATGTGTTTCTGGTTGTCTTCTTCAGTGATAACACGTGGCACAGCCTTCAGCCCCTCGTACCGATTCACCCTGAGTGACGGGACAGTGCTTAGTGCCCACACCAAGTGTAAGCTCTGCTACCCCTCCAGCCCAGAGATGCAACCCTTCATCATGGGCATCCATGTCATCGACAGGTACGTTCCCAACATGCTGCTACTGAGCTCTGCTTGGGTGGAATCAAAGTTCCTGTTCCATAGAGTGGAAGAAGGATCTGTGATCTGTGGTCCTGGTTTGGATATGTGATCCCCATGGGAAACCTGAGGCTGAAAACCAGCATGAAGGCAGCTCTGTTGCTCTTGTTTATTCTTGTTTTGCAAAGAGGTGGCCCCAGGAGTTCAGGTGGAGGTCTATAGACGCGCTTCACATTTCTGCCTTGCCCTGGAGAACTTAAAATATCTGGGGAGGGAGAGGCTCTGAGCACCTGGCAGGACAGGAGAGGTGAGGCTGTGGACCTGGGTGGTGCTGCAGAAAAATGAGGTGGCTGAGGCAGAAGGAAGTGCTGTTGGAACATGGTTATCCTCTAGCCACGTGGGAATGTAAGAGTCAGAGAAGGTGGTGCCTTCAGGACCAGCGAGTGGCTGCAGTTCTGAGCAGCTTCACATTTCTGGAGACATGTTAAAGCTGCTGTACTCCATCCGTGCTACTGAAATAGATCCAGAAGTGCTGGTGGAATGGAAAAGGCTAAGACCACCAGAGCTCCTGTTCTCCAAGCTTCAGAGCTCTGCAGCACGGATGGATGGCAGGAGCTGCCTGAGTGACAGTGAAGGCTTGGTCAAAGCCTATTGTGACTTTTCCTCTCCTTTTTGTCTCCCACAGGGATCATGGCATGCTCTCACCCCAGGAGAACACTAACTCGGCAATGTCCCTTCCTCGGGTCAGCCCCTCGCTGAACCCCAGCATCTCCCCGGGGCAAGGCATGGCCCTGCCGCCTTCCATCCCTCCCTCCAACGGCAGCATGTTGGCCACCAATGTGAACCAGCAGCCAGGTGCTGGCCTCCACAACAGCAACTCCAACACCAGCCAAACTAGCTTTGGATGTTCACCTGGGAACCAGATAGGAGCCAACGTTGCCTTAAACCAGGGACAAGCCGGTCCCCAAAATAGTAACCACACGTTGAACCTCAATAGCTCCCCCATGAATAGTCCAGGGATTACCCCACCACAATTCATGTCTCCGAGGCATCGGGTCAGCCCAGGGCTGGTGCCCAGGCCCAGAGTGCCCAGCAATCCTTTCTCACCCACCATGCCCACCATGCACTCTCCCGTGGGCATGGCCAACAGTGGCAGTGGGGGCAGCTGTGGGACTGGTGGCAACAGACCCTTTCCCAGTGCCCCCATAAACTCTATGCAGGGGCTGACCGAAGGTCCTAGCACGCCGGTGGGCTACTCCACACCACCCCCTGTGCTGAGACAGCTCAGCTCTCAGAGCTCACCCGGCCGCCTTGCCATGCAACCCATGAAAGCAGAGTCAAAGGACAGCAAAGAGATTGCCTCCATCCTGAGCGAGATGATCCAGTCGGATGGTGCTTCAGGGGATGGCAAACCACTGGACTCAGGCATGCTGCACACAGGCGACAGGCTCTCAGAGGGGGACAGCAAGTGCTCCCAAGCCACCAGCCATAAGCTGGTCCAGCTCCTGGCCACCACGGCGGAGCAGCAGCTTCGACATGCTGATGCGGACACGAGCTGCAAAGATTCATTAGTGTGCGCTGGCACTGGGGCCACCTTGGCCTCCAGCAACCCTCCCAGCAGCACCTGCCCTTCCTCCCACAGCTCACTGACTGAGCGGCACAAGATTTTGCATAGACTCCTTCAGGAGGGCAGCCCTTCCGATCTTACCAGCCTGGCCATGGAGCACGAGAAGAAGGAGAGCACCTCAAACTCCAGCACCACCCCCACTGCTCATAACCAGCTGCCAGGCAACCCTGACATCAAACTGGAGCCGGACACGCTGAAGAAAAAAGATGTCAAGGATCACCAGCTCCTGCGCTATCTGCTGGACAAGGATGAGAAGGAGCTTGCTGCAGCCCCGGCACTGAGCCTGGATGATGTAAAGGTGAAGGTGGAGAAGACAGAGCAGATGGAGCCCTGTAACACGGCCCCGGTGCCACTCGCGAAACCTCCTGCTGCAGAGGAGGTCAAGCTGGAGACACAAGGCCAGGTGAGTTGACTCATCTGCATCTGTGCTGGTGGGATGCTCTTGACAAGTTGTGTTTTGCAAGCAGTTTCCCCCAAACCTACTAGCGTGCTCCCTTCACAGCAAGGAGATGGGGCTGGGAGAAGTGTGGGGAAACATCCTGCAACCTTCTGTGCTGGTGCCACCTTCTCCAGCACCAGTGCTATGCCCTTCTGTACAGATGTTTCATGTTTTGGCTGCACAGTTCTTCAAGGCAGTGGTGGGAAGGGAAGGAAGAAACTTCACTAAGGTGTTTAAAAATGAGAAAGAAACACAGCTCATCACTGCAGGTGGTGAGCTTGAGTGAGGAGAAGACCACGTGCATGTTGCCATGTGAAAAGGTTCTTAATTCTGCACCTCTGGGCACATTCAAGCCTCGTGTCCCAGGGAATTTTCAAGCCATTGCCCTCTTGTTGCCTGAGATAAGCAATTATATGGGCCTTTTAGTTATCCTAAAAGTATTATTAAATTGAATAATCCAGTGACAAATCTCTGCAATAGAGATTTAGATGCATAAATATTCATTACCCACAGCTATGAATAGAAGAGATTCTTATTTTTGAAAGCCAGGGGAGATGGTAACATGGATAAAGCTGCTTAATCCTTTTTAAGCAAAGAGAAGAGAGCGGCTGACATGAAGAGCAGGGCTGATCACCTGCTTACAGACTGCGGCAAATGAGGCTGCCGGCTTTTGGAGACCCAGGGTGAGGAACAGAGCGCTCAGAGCGCCTCGAACAACAAAAGCACAAGAAGTTTCTTAATAAGGTTAAAGGCTTGGGCTGGCTTGGGAGTCACGGTTCGTTATGCTACAGGCGAGTGGGAATCACACTCCTCATCTCTGTCTATAATGTACTTTCTTGGTGTCATCTGCTTACTGGGTAATATGTCTTCCCCCATCATTGCAGCAGCTTGTTCAGCCTGGACAAGGGAAGGCTCTGGAGGGGACCTCAGAGCAGCTTCCAGTGCCTAAAGGGGCCAACAAGAAACTTGGAGAGGAGCTTTTGACAAGGGCCTGTAGGGACAGGACAAGGGGAATGGCTTTAAACTGACAGAGGGGAGATTGAG
>JANRGW010002613.1:5716-32509 GCA_024733675.1 Psilopsiagon aymara | reverse complement strand
CCTCTCCTCTCCTCTCCTCTCCTCTCCTCTCCTCTCCTCTCCTCTCCTCTCCTCTCCTCTCCTCTCCTCTCTCTTCTCCAGGCTGAACAGCACCAACTTTCACATCCTATCATCATACGGGAGGTGCTCCAGTCCCATGATTATCCTCGTGGCCCTCCTTTGGACTTGTTCCAACATTTCCATGTCCTTTTAATGTTGAAGACACCAGAACTGCACACAATACTCCAAGTGACGTCTCACGAGAGCAGAGTAGAGGGGCAGGATCACCTCCCTCGACCTGCTGGTCACGCTCCTTTTGATGCAGCTCAGGATAAGGTTGGCTTTCCGGGCTGCAAGAGAACACACTGCCGGCTCATGTTCATTTTTTCATCAACCAACACCCCCAAATCCTTCTCCGCAGGGCTGCTCTCAATCTCTTCTCTGCCCAACCTGGAGTTGTGCCTGGGATTGCTCCAACCAACACCTTCAGGAATTTCAAACAGCTCTCAGAGGTCTGAGTACCTGCACAACTCCCTTTGCCAAAGGAGACAAGCTGTGCTGCGAGGCCACTGGCCACTGGGCAGGGTCAGGATCTGGCTGAGCAGATCAGCCACCTTCTTATCAAAAGTGCTGGGCAGAGTGTCAGGTAATCACTCTCTGCTCCTATATTTTTGCAACAGTTTTTCAAGTCACTTCATCTTTTCCCTGCAAGCCAAAGCCAGATGTAACACTGTTTTTACTGCCATGGAGAATAATAAAAGAGATGCCATTAGTCTTTAATTTAAGGTTTACGACACAGAAAATTTTAATGGGAGTTAAATTAACTATTGACATTTATCACAATAATTTGTTCTGCGCCCTCTGACCTGCAAGACAATAGCAGGATAATAAAGGCTTCAGGGTATGACCGAACAGGGAGAAGAAATCATCAGTTATCAGATGCAAGAGAGCAGCCTGTAAAATGTGAGACCTTCTTGGTTTACAGACAAAGGAAATACAGTGGTGACTATTTTATCTTTGTTATATACTCTCATACAAGCAATCACATCAATTTTCACACTCATTCATTTCACAAGTCTATACAAAATGAGGTCCTGAAAAGTCTTTTTAGAGGTAGAAAGCTAAATTGCTACTGGCCACCATGGGATACAAAACAGCCAGCATGACATCATCAAGAGAAAAATGCTTTAAAAACTTCAAAGAGGATTTAAAGATGCAAGGTCAGCTTCAAAAATATTTCCCACATAAACAAACTATGTTTTAAAAAATTTAGGCAGGGTAATATAAAGGAGACCTGAGACAACAAGGGACAGTCTTTCTTATTTAATGATTTATTTCAAGAATACTGTGAAAAACTGGAATAGTGTGTATTTCCTTTCAAAATATTTCAAATATTTCAAATAATTTTTAACACCAGCTATTTCTACCACATTGCAGGTAGGTCTATGTTCCCCCAGTGTAATATCACTGGATTTTGCATCATAGGTAGGTAAAGGTGAGGGGCTTTATATTAATAAAAGGTTAATACTACAGCATATACCTGCTAAAACCCTTCATTCTGGAATTTTCTAATTAAAATGTTGGTATCATATCAACATGACAGAACTTGTGTAGCCCAGGAGCAAAAATATGCTAATAAATATTCTCCTCCTACCACATAACCCCTCTGGCTTTGCATTCCTGCAAGAAGCCTCATCTCTTAGCATGACTCTACACAGGACTTTATGCCTGGATCCTTGCCCAAAACTGCTCTGTAAAAGTATGGCCCAACCAAAGCTATTACTGTAAGCTGGCTTTAACATCACAGGGCAGGATAACTATGGTATGTTAAGA
This sequence comes from Psilopsiagon aymara, assembly GCA_024733675.1. NCBI lineage: Eukaryota > Metazoa > Chordata > Aves > Psittaciformes > Psittacidae > Psilopsiagon > Psilopsiagon aymara. The sequence goes on along the minus strand of JANRGW010002613.1, from coordinate 30,697 downwards.
CAAGCACTAAGTGAGTTTTTTCACAATAACATTTTCCCAGACAATGGAAGCTAAACATACAGATGTTAGCACTAAATCCTGTGCTTAGGCACCAAGTGGTATTTATTTAAATATACTTTTTTCCTAATTATGCAATCACATGGAGAGGGCAGAATGATGAAGCCAATCACATAGGCCTTAATTAGAGCAAATTCTACTGAATTTAAGAGAATTTTTTCCTTTTTAAGAACTCAAGGCTCAGATATTTCTTCCTGCACCAAGCAGTTGATCATTATTTTTCCCTTGAAGCCTGATTAATTGCTCATATAATGTAACTTTTTTCCTGGCTTGTGTAACTGAGCTCCTTTTCTTGTGTCTCGTCATTTTTTAATACCTAAATAAGCCACTGGCAATAGCATCATCCTGCCTCAGCAATTTCTATGGATTAAATAAATGTTGCATGAAAATGTGTTTCTTTATCTGTTTTAAATTTATTGCCTTTTAATTTCAATATCCCTTGGTACTTTTGTTATGTGAAAGAGTTAAGCATTTGATTGAGCTTCTCCATACTAGTCCACATTTCATACACTCCTAACATGTTTTACTGTGTCCTCCTTCCTTAACTAGGTCAGGCAAGCCTTATAAAATACCTCTTTGCTTAGTAGCCTTTCTGCCTCTAATAATTCCCATTGCCTTCTGAATCACTTCTAATTCTGCCATATCCTTCTGCTATAATGCAACTAATTCAAGGTTAGGAGAAAGATATGTTTCTGTGTAGATGACACAAATTAAATATTTCCTGTGTTTTTTTGTGTTACTGTCAGATATATCCCACTACTTCACTTGCTCTGATTGCTACTGCAAAATCTGTCCCTACCCCTACTGAACTGACCCTAGGGGCCTCATAACGCCGTCATACTTCCAAAAGCCAACTTATTTTGGTGAATTCAATTGAGAGATGAAAACTTAACAACAAAGCACTCCAGCTCAGACTGTTTTCTACAGCTCAAGTTTTCTCACCCACAGAGAGCCCATGGCTCTGAATGTGGCCCTTATGTATCACCATACAAATAAAGTCAAACACTTCACCCTAGAGGCACTGGAAACCCGGACACTGCCTAAGCAAGCGCTTCTACACATATGTGTAGAAGAATTAAGTTCACAAGAATTAAGTTAAACATGTATACAGAAGCTTGAGGGTAGTAATTATTTCTATTCCACAGTTTTGAACTACCTCTTCCTATGCTCAGTATTTAGCATCAGACCTGTCTGCATCACTTCCTGGTTATTTCTGTCATGTGGGTGCCCATTTCTCTTAAAATAGAGGTTACCTTTTTTACACTAAGAAGGCAAAAATGTTAGCTCTGATTACAGCTTCTCTGCCATAAATTATTTATTGCTCTCAAGAGGATGTTTGTTTTGGGGGTAGAGAGAAAGGGTTGCTTACCTAATGAGGAAGCTGCCTAAAATTGTGTTGGTAGTTTTCAATACAGGATTTAGATAAAAATACCGACATCCAATACTATAACAGTATTGAAAAATGCTGAAGTATTTATAGTTTCATTTAGGAGTGATTAGTTTTAGGTTAAGACACTGTTTTCTCAAGTTGCTTAATTTTTTTATTTGGTTTTGATCCATATCTTGCTTCCCACAGTGTGGGCAGATAAATGCCGAAATACATAGAGTATGTTATGTTTAACTCATCTGCTGCCCTCTGATAAACAAGTTATGATAACATTATTCACATTCAGCCCTTAAACCACCACTGCCCTTAAACTCCCAGTTTCAGACAGAGACTAAAGGGTCAGTAAGGCCTATCTCATATTGACCTCTAGCAGCTAGCCCAGCGCTAAACTTGAGGGTGGAAATGGTGACAGCAGTAGCAGCTGCCCCTCAGCCTGCCAAGTGGATTCATGGCTGGTCTTCTCTGGTACATGTGGACTTGAAAGTCCTTGACACTGGCCAGTTCTCAAAATGCCAGATTTCCTAAGCAATATTATAATAGGACTGCAACATATGGGTATGTACCTCACAATTTTAATTTCTTTTTTCTTTTCTTTTTAATTCCTTTCTTTAGGAGGGAATCTGGGGGGACCTGAGAGGGGCAGGGGTTACTCTGGTATTAGTGATCATCAATAACTCAAAAGCAGCTAATCCACTGCATTTCAGACACACCATCACAACTGGAGAAGGTCATTTGTTCATGATCTGATAACATCATTTGCAAAACCAGGAAATGAGATACGGAGCAATCTGCCAAGGGAGATCACACTTAGCTCTGTTGTACTTAATTCTCCGAGACCAAAATCCACATATCACTTTTGAGGAAACCTTCCATAGAAATAACTAGCTGAATATAACAAGAAAAAAAAGAGAAAAGGAAGGACAAAGTAATTGACTTCATTCATTATTACCACTCATGGCCCCTCTTCACATCTAGTTTTGTAAGGCATTTCAAACATTTCAGTGAGAAATTCTTCTGAAATATCATAGACTGGATTAGATTGGTAGCATGTGATGAAAAATGAAAGGTAGATGTAGATACCTAAAAAGAAGAAAATGCAATTAGACACAGGTGCCTGGCAGCTGTCTGAGGACTGAGGGCATTTATAATTGGGACAGTAGACAGCAAGAGAACATCTAAACCCCTCCATCAGGTAAGATGTGGATAGCTTAGTGTACCAAAGAGAGACTTTTCTACTCTCCTACACCCTCACTTTGCTCAGGTTTCAGGGACAGGAAACCAAGGCATTTGGATTAGGAATGAGCAGTGGCACTCCCTGGCTAGATTGGCAATGCACATGGTCAGGAAAGAGAAAGGGATTTCAGAGCGCACTAGAAATCCACCAATTACGGATTTTCACCATCCTCCCTTAGATTACTTACAGTTTTGTTTTAGCCTAAGGTTCTTGGAGGGTATACTTAGGTATGCCTCTGAGGCTATAAATCTCCAGCAGTAAAAGATGAATAATCCCATTAGAAGCAGCTCAGTGAGCAACGACCAGGGTAATGTGGAACCTAAGAAACAGCAGGCAGGTATATTTAGGGCTACTTTCTTTGCAGGAAAAGAACCACACTGAAAAGCAGAATTTCTGGCCTTTTTCAAAAATCCAAAAGAAAGAATGAAGCCAAACCATTAAAAAAAGAAATGGTAGAATCCTTAATTTTTTGTTTGGTTGTTCAATTTACTTGTATTGCTTTTATGCAGAACTCTTCCAATATCTGTTCTGGAAAAATCATAGAATCATAGAATAGTTAGGGCTGGAAAGGACCTTAAGATCATCTTGTTCCAACCCCTCTGCCATGGGCAGGGACACTTCACACTGAACCATATCACCCAAGGCTACAACCAACCCGGCCTTGAACATTCGCAGCAATGGAGCATTCACAACTTCCCTGGGAAACCCTTTCCAGCGCATCACCACCCTTACAGTAAAGAATTTCTTCCTCATATCCAATCTAAACTTCCCTGTTTAAGTTTTAACTTGTTACTCCTTGTCCTATCACTACAGTACCTAATGAAGAGTCCCTCTCCAGCATCCCTATAGGCCTCAGATTATTTATCATTTTTGTTTTGAAATACAGGAGAAACTTTTTGAATTCATAGAACCCTTTTTCTTCTGTGGAAAAAAAAAAAAAAAAAAAAAAACACAACCAAACAAAAAGCAAATAAAAGCCACAGAAGTCTTTTTGTGGTTCTTTAGAGGCCGACGGTGGCTGGTTTTCTTTCATAAATATTCACAATCCTTTAAAGTCCTCTTTGTAGATCTAAGAGAGGAATTCTGGGGTTTGTGTGTGAAGAAAATAGATTTGGATACTCCTCAGAACAGAAGAAGCCTATCAGAAGCACTGTCTATGGCAGCTGTCATCTTCGTTTTTGTTCCTGGAAAAGAAAACAAAAAGACTTTTACCTTTTGTGGAAATAAACGTACAGTTGCTTCTAGAAACAACAGCTATCAAAATGATGAAAACTAGCTTTCTGGGGCAAATTCACATTGCATCTCACACTTGAGAGACCCCACTTGGAGTATTGTGTGCAGTTCTGGTGTCCTCAACATAAAAAGGACATGGAACTGTTGGAACAAGTCCAGAGGAGGGCCACGAGGATGATCAGGGGACTGGAGCACCTCCCGTAAGAAGATAGGCTGAGAAAGTTGGATCTGTTCAGCCTGGAGAAGAGAAGACTGCATGGAGACCTCATAGCAGCCTTCCAGTATTTGAAGGGGGCCTATAAGGATGCTGGAGAGGGATTCTAAAACTAAATAGATGATGGAAAGGACAGCCCCACCTCAGTGACCCTGCAGGTAGCTGCAACCAGGCAGGATATTTGTTTGAATAAACAATTGTAGTGATTTAGAAGATAAGATTTCATGTTGGCTGTCAGGAAGGTAATCTCATCTATACAACAGGCACTCTCCAGATTGTTTTATTCACCATCAAGAACAGGATGTTCCTGAGCTGTTTGCCATGTAAGAGGTGCTGGGCAAGATGACCAGAAACTAGAAGTAAAGATACTCATATGGATAAGAAAGCAAAACCAAGAGAGAAAGCTAGCTTAGAAATCCAGAAGAAACAAAGTCCACTAAACTTTCTCTGATCCCTGAATACCACAAAAACATATCACCTAAAGAGATAAGATGATAGTCAGAGATAAGATGATAGTCTTTTTCTTAACACAACCTTATAGAGGAGATAGCCTGATTTGCTGAATGACACAATGGAAATGAATCAATCAATTTTATAGCCCAAAGAGAATTCAAATAGTAATGGTGCAGTAATCACTTCTGCACAAACACCCCCATAACTATATGGGTAAATCTATATTATTCATTGGAACTAGCAGAAATAAAGAGTATCCTTACAACCTCGTTGTAAGAAAACACTGTCATACAATCAATTTCCCCCTGCTTTGCAATCAATAACTTTTCTTTGTCTTGGTTTCTCTAAACTGGCAGGAGATCATTGCCCTGTGACAGCATTCTTCCATTTATATCTCAACTCCTTAGAAACTGTAGAAACACTCCATTGGCCAGAATTTACCAGTAAGTATTTACTTAAGATGAAAAAATAAAGTCCCAATAGCCATCATCATTTAAGCCGTCTAACTTGAGCAGAAGCATACTTCTTGAAAGTGACTTCTTTTAATGAAGAACAGTATGACAGAGGGGGGGAAAAAAAAAAAAAAGAAAAAGAAAAAGAAAAGAATCTTTTGTAGAGCTAAATCATGCTTGCTGCTAAATAGACTCTTTGTATAATTAGGATTTGCAAAGTGGCAAAACACAACCCAATTAAGTGAGTTAGGTTCATGTGATTAACATTAGACAGGCAGTATTGCTCTCATCGTTCATCAGTAGCTTCACTAATTAGGACATTGCTAAGCAGAGACGTCTGACCTTGCCTCAGCCAGTTCAGATTATGGTTTACCCTTCTGAAGCCTGCATCAGCCTCTCTGCTTGCTTCTTTCCTTTTTTTCTTTATTGGTGGACAATTTCCTGTGATATTCTGTTCCTTTTGAAAGTTGTCCTACCAGTCATGAACCATCATCAATTAGTGCCTCCCTGCTCACTGACTGAAGAACAAAAAACCACAGAAAAATAAAAGAGCTTTCAACAGGGATATTTTTCTGCTCATACTCTCAACTCATTACAATATTAAAATCAGTGCAGGCTAAGTAAAAAGGCAGTCAGGAAGAAATTTTAAAGTAGCAAAATAATCTTTGCCTGCTAAACAGTAATCACATAAGCAGAAATAGTGTCACAAGTGTTGCTCAACAGCAGCTCTGTGGTAAAACAGAGAGGTTACTGCAGGGGAAACAGTATCTGTGGCTCCAAGTCTGACAGCATCCCTGACCCATCACAAAAGGACAAACTGTAGTTACCGATTCCTTTGCTTCATCTCCTGCTGCAGGCAGCTTTCCTTCCTGCACTGCTGTAAGTGTATGAATAGAGCCCTTGTTATCAAAGGCCAATTATTTCTGCTAAGTAAAAAAAAGAAAAGAAAAAGAAAGAGAGAAGAGTTTCTAGATACTGTCTTACATGTTACAGCTTTGTGGCTAAGCGCCTGCAAAGTGACAAAGTGACAACCAACATAATAAAGGAGTTTGGAAAGTACACTCAACTTTGTGATAGTCATGAATCAGTCACTGGTAAACATAATACAGAAGCTCCAAGTATCAAGAGCAAATGGTATATATTTTAATTTTCACTACAGCAATTTAGCAAATCATAAAAAGAATTGTTTCCTAACATATAGGACTTATAGAGCACAAAGAACTCCTATTTGAATAAGGTTTTCCATTTGACATCAGAATTCTTTTCTATAAATTTCCTAGGAATGACTGCTATGCTGCAGAAATAAAAATACCGATTAAATATCAACTGTAGGTCATAAGGATAAACCCAAGCAGCGTAATGCCCATTACAACTATGTCTATGAAATTAAAACTAGGGACAAGTTAAATTAAAGTTAGGGACAGGGAGACTTAAGCAAGTTAGTGGAAAAATGAAATCTCTAAATAGAAAAGAACACTAATTATGGGATTAGGATGGATAAAGTGACAGAGCTGGTGATGACAGGAAACTTTACTCAGTAGCTCTTGAGATCCCTTTTGTCCTGCATTTCCAACCTTTCCTGGAAAGATTCAAGCAAATTTCACTGCTGCACAGATCTCTCAGCAGTCTGTTTAGTTTCTCATCTAACCAAACTAATTTACAGTTGATGTGAATAACTTTTCAAAGAAAGTACAAGCAGTGTACCATGCTCTCCATTGCTTCCTCTGCTCCCTGCTCTGTGCCTTTTCAGCCATTAGAAGTACAAGTGCCAAAGATGCTTAATTTCTCATGGACCTGGTAAATTCCTAGTTTGTTTCCCAGAGCAAGGCATATTTTCAGACACCATGGCAGTGCGTAAGAATATCACTGCGGTAGTAAAGCTTGTCAGAAATCCTATATGTAGATCTCCACAGCAAAGAGAGGTTTTTGTCTGTGTGTTTGTTTTTTGTTGGGTTGGTTTTGGGTTTTTGAGGGGTTTTTTATTTTTATTTTTTAAATAAAATCCATTCCCTCTGCACTCCAGTGATATTAAGAAAGCATGACAAGGGCAAATTCTAATTCTAGTTAACACCTAGATGCAGAATTCAAGTGCAATGAGCAGTACTTTGTCCTCATTTCAGTGATAAAGAAACTGCTTAAGCTAAAATGCTTTGCTAGCACTCAATCAATTTCTCTAATAAGTCAAAAATATCACTGCTTTTCACATACTTGACTGAAAGCATTTAATAGTTTAATTTCCAGGGGGAAAATATTTTCTTAAACTGTGTGCCCACATGCACAAATATATACCCGCAAAATAAATCTTGTGATGACATTGAAAGGAAAATTAATTTCACGCTGCAGAACAGATGAAGAGATAGACATGGTAACATGATATACAAAACTACTTGCTATTTAATGTACGGCTTTTTTTAAACATTAAGTGATGCCAGTTCATGCTTATTGTCCTGAATGCTGGCAGATGATGCTCTCTGGGTGAGTGAAATGATCCCAGAAGCTTCCCTTTCCACAGAGAACCATGCACACGGGTTACAGGGTGATTGTTTTACTGTGCACCTTTGCTTGCAAGTTCCTTAAAGGATCATAGCACTTGCGGTATGACAAGAACATTGTGGCCACTTCTGTTGCCTCCAAGGAGTAGAATTAAGCTTCAGAATTAAGTGGATCCATTTGCAGTATGTTTCAACCTTGGATTTGATTTATATCATTTAACCTTCTATCTGTATGATTTATAATGGATTGTATTTGGGATAATTAAACCTAGACATACAACTGTCCTTTAAATTGTAGAGTCACAGTTAGGAGATAAGCCAACTTAAGAGTTTCTGAAGTGATATTTCTAGGATACTGATTCCAAGGCTACTAGCTCACACCCTTTGCAAGAGGCTTTGGGTCAGGCTTATAGTTGCAAGATTTCAATAATTTCACCAGAGACAACTCAGGAAAGAAAGGATTTGAAGGCTGCCAGGGATCTGTCTTTGGCTGAGGTAACTGCATGTACAAATACAAGCTAGCTATGACTGGGCTTGATCAGGTGGGCTTTTATAAGAGAGATGGAAACCATCAGTAGGAAAAAAAGGACTCACTTTTTGAGCTACCTTTCAAAAGACATCCTTAAAATAAACTGAATGGAACTAGGATGAACAACTTCTTGCTTGGATCTGAAAATATGAATCTATGTCAACTAAATCTAATACAACTAATTCTTAGACTACCAAATCACCCCTTACATGGGATCCAGATGAATCAGCCCTTCCTGTATTATCTCGTGGTGTTCCTCAGTTTCTGCTCTTCTGAGTACAGTGGTGGCTCCTACCTTTCTGCATTTGTCCCCTCTGTGATCACATTATCCGTGATTTTATTCCCTTGATCACATGGTTGTAACATTTTCTTCCCCTCCTGTGAGGAGCAGGATTTCAGAAGTTTGGTGGAAACAGCTTCTTTGTCCCCTACTGTCACACTGCCATCTGTGACAATCTCCACAAATGACCACCTCATACCTCCATCTTCCCCCTTACACTGGGTCCATTGTGAGCTCCGGTAGTTGAAGAGTGATGGGTGGCCTAGTATGTGACATAGCCTGGGAGCACTGTTCAGAATTACCATTTCCAAGAACGAGTGTATGAAACCCAGCATTGATTCACCTCAGACAGGGAGCTTAAAGAACTGAAGGAACAATACACAATAGTAAAAAGAAAAGGCTGGAAAATTGAGATTTCCCCATCAATCAGGTTATAATGCACAGTTTACTCAGTACAGAGCTCTCTTACTCCTCTCCTTGCTTCCCATCACACCTCTCAAACCAGACCTCCCAAAGGTACTTTCTGCTCAATATATTCCACATATACAACAGCAGCCTTCTGCTGACACTCTCATCCTCATGTTGGGCACCACAGCCTAACAAGCCTGAAAGCTTTCTGGCTATCTCTGCAGAAGCTCTAGTTTGGTTCCTTCCTTTGGCAAGAATTGTAAAATACCCATTTGTGAAGCACCAAATCTCCCATAAATCTGCCTGAACAGAGCTCCAGAAAAAGAGGGCACAGCCAGAAAAAGAAAAGAAAAAGAACTGATAGCAACCATAACCATATACAATTTCCTACTAAGGGTGATATTGCTATATGAAGATTTGCATCTGAAAAATAACTGTTTAACTAATTTCCTTAAAACACAGTCCCTAGTACAGACACCACCAACCTTTCACATGGGTATTCACAGAGAAATATTTCTTTGACACTGCATCTTCAGATAACCACCAAAATCTCCTATTTTATTGTTATATTTCTACTTGAAATTTTCTGCCCAGAAATGTAACTCATATCTATAGATCTTGTGGGAAGTGAACAAAGGCACCTTTATTGCATCTGTCAGAAAACAGCCATTTAAAGCCGTGCTAAAAGCTAAGTGGTTTATATGGATAACAAGAAATAAATCACTGTATTTCTCAAATTCAGAGGACACAGCCAAAAATCTTAATGAAAATCAGCACACTAAAAACATTGTAAAAGAAGATGGTAGCCTAGAATAAATCTTTACCATAATTTTATATAGTGACACTGCATTACTTCATGCATTCCCCTCCATGCAAGTAAATTTAATCTATGCTACTTTACACTACGTGTACATGATATTCTTGCAAATTATTTCCAGGCACTTCCTGCATTATTATGGAATACAAATTTCATTGTAATCGATGGTATATAAATCAGTAATTACAAGGTAAAGCACTGAAATTGTTTAACTTGTGCTTGGCTTATACTGATTTTTCTGAAAAACAGTACAGTTTGTTTTCTCTTTTTTTTTTTTCTTTTTTCTTTCTTTTTTCTTTTTTTTTCTTTCTTTTTTTTTCTCTTTTTCTCTTTTTCTTTTTTTTTCCTTTTTTTATTTTTTTTTTCATTCCACAAGAACAAATAATAATTAAGGAGGTTAACTAAGATGATCATAATGGTCCATTTTGGTCCTAAATTATATCCAGCTCCGAATAAAACATTCTTATCTTTGATTACATTTTGTAAGGACAGCATTTTAATGTCAGTGTAAGTGTTTAAGTATTACACCTGAAAACCAAAAATAGTCTCTTCCCTCTACCCATCAAATACATTCTTGAAACCTTCACAAGAAAAACAAGAAGAAATATAGGAGGGCACTTTACAGCACTATACAAGTTTGTCCTCACAAGTTCTCCATCTTGCCAAAATCATTCATTCATTTCCAGAGCTTTAGCCCTTGTAAAGAGCAAATACAGCAAAGGAACCCAAAATGGGGCTTAAGGAATGGAACACACAAAATTCATCTTCTCTGCACATTTACCTGATGTCCCCATCTCAGCATACTTTTCCTATCAATGCCGAAGTGCCCTGGAGTAAGGGAATAGCACACTGCATTTATACAACACCTAGAAGAATGTCTTCTTAATCCTTATTAGAGAGACTGCTGTACAAACAAAAGTGATAGAGAATCATAGAATGGTTTATGTTGGACGGGACCTTAAAGGTCATATGGTTCCAAACTCCTCTGCCATGGCCAGGGACACCTTCCATTAGGCCAAATAACTCTCTCTATATATATATATCCCACTATATTTTTCTATATATCTCTCTATATATCCCACCATATGCTTTTATATATATAAAATTCTTTCAAGTTAAGTTCCCCATATTTAAGAAAACATAATATAAAGTGCATCTTGTGCTTCGTTCTTCCACTTAAAGAATAATGCAGCGTAAGAGAGTGTAATATGATAGATTAGCTAACTGAATCTCTGAAATGTGCCAGAGGTAGATCACATCTGTTATTAATAGCATCAATCTGGCCTTTATAATGCCTTTAATAAAGAAGAAACCTAAATGCTAGTCAGTTTTGAACTGACAACAACAACTATGTCAAATATGTTGGACTCACTCTGTGCACACTTAAAATGTGAGAATGCAAAGGCACTAGCAGTGCAAAATGACCTCATACCACCACAGCATACCTCACTCATCTAGGAGATTGTACACAGTACTGTCCAAGGAGTAAGAACAAATCATTCTTTCACCTCTGAATAATTTTTTTGTAACATCAGGGTTAGCTTTGATAATGGAGGGTTCTCTTGCAATGCACTTGAAAAGCCATAAACAGCTAATGCAGTGACCCAAACTAAATGCCAGCTCCATCATCAAGAGCTGATGTTATCACCTATATCAGCATCAAAGTTTTATAATAAGTAGGTTTGGCTCCATACAAAATGAGGTTTTGCATACAAAAGATTCAGGATGCTCCCAAATGGAAGAATGGTGAAGATAACTCATCCTGCATACATTCAGGTGAATGATCATTTCTAGAAAATGTGCTTGATAAAGATCCCTGTCCTAACCCTGTGAGCAAGAACAAAATCTCAGATCAGCTCAGCAGGAAAGGAAAAATATTAGCTCTACAGCTACAACTTCTATCACAGGCACAACTTGGTACTAAGGGTATCCAGTGACTCTCAGGAGGATGTGTCAGACTGGGGTTGGGGCTTTTTTTTCACCACTCTCCCTTTCTGTCATCAGTCTTGAAATTATGGCTGGAACAGTTTCCTCAAGTCAAATACTCAGAAGACTTCTAATTTCGTAACCTTATCACAGAAAGATTTTGTGCCAAGAGTAAGTTTTAGCCCTTCCCCAGCACAGCAGAACTCCCATATCTTTAGTAATTACTTCAACTCTTAACCCTCAGTGTTAGGGTGAGGCATATTCCCACTGCTCTCCTAGCTGTGTACTAAAATAGCCAAGACTATCATGGTTGGATAGGCATTGATGTGTTTGAACCGCCTAACAGATCAAACTGAACAGATCAAATATCTTCAAGGAGACAGGTCTTAGACACAATCTGCCAAAAAGCAATAGGAATTAAGTGATTTTAGGTATATGTACAAACAGACTGTAGCCAGCTGGGAAATCGTAGTGCAGTCATAAACCATGGGGGCTGCAGAGATCTACCCCAGACAGGCACAGACTGGAGCTGCCCACAGGTTTTTCAAGCCCTCACATGTGGATGTAACTGACCTGTAGCTAAGACCTCCTTAACCAACCTCCTCTCCATCCCCCAAAAATAACTACCCTTGATAGTAAAAGTGTAGATATGTATTTTTCATACCATTTCTTATTCGTGACTTAACACTAGCATGCAGAGTGAGGAGCTTGTCTAAACCAGAAGAAAAGTAATGCAGAGGAAAATTCAAAGGCAGACATGTACAGGATTAGATGGGGGAACTCAAGGCAATGTGAATTACCACTCTGAAATTTTCCCTCATCCCAGCTGATGACCAGAACATCTTCAGCTGTCTCATCAGCATCATTCTAGAATTGCAAAGATTGAGCTCAACCACTTGCAAAATACCATAGGTTTTCTGAGTGCGTTTATCACTTTACGTTAAATCATCAGGGATACAACACTAACCCCAGAAAACAATAAACTGAGCTATCCTGTCAAGTTTTTATTTAGGCAGACAGCAGTATTATGCCATAAGATCTTAACAGGATTTGAAAGTGTCCTCTCAGCAGGCTGCCATAAACATTTTGCCTCACTTTGAGAAAGCTGACGAGTATAGTTTACACTAGGTAAGTCACATCAGCCCATTCAAGGACACTTTTGTGGACTGGATGCTAGAGAGGAGTAGTGCCAATTAGAAGACTATTAAAAAGAAAAAAAAAAAAAAGACAATCCAAAACCAACCACTTTACCTTCTTCTTTCAAATGCTGAGTTAGTGCTTGCAATGATTCTTTTGATCAGTGACCCAAAACGTACAGTAAAAACCAAGCAGTATCTAAAAAGTATAGTAAATGGACAGAGGCCTTGAAAGTATTAGACAAATATCTTTCTCTACAAAACATATTTTTCCATAGAAATAAAAGGATGTAATCCAAAAAGAAATGCTACTATCAGCATAACACATCTATCTATTTGCTAAGTCTCAAAGAACAGCATCAGCAGTCCGGCCCAAAAAAGTAAAATGAAAACACCATTGTCCAGGTCTCCAGAAAAAGATCAAATCAGGGAGGGGGGAGTGTGGTGGTAGGGGGTGAGGGGAGAAGGAAGGACAGATACAATAACTTTCACAAATAATAGAAAAGATTAATAGCCATCTTCGGCTTTCCAAGCTCTCTAGCTTCTAAGAACAAGTACTAGAAAGAAAAACAGTTTGCTGCTTAATTGCTGGGTAACATGAAAAAGACAGTCAATAGAATTGTTTTTTCCTAATTAACAAAAAAAAAAAAAAAAAAAAGAGGTTCTTGCAAGGCAACATTTGCATCTTGATATGTATGACAAAACAAACAACATTCTTGTTTGCAGAAATTAGAAAACTTGATAATTAGTACAATGAGCATAAGAAACTGGAATGCACTGAAGCTTCTTTGTTAAAACTGATAGCCGCAGCAAACAATTATTTCTGTGATCTTTTGACAGCCTAATTTTCACAGCTTGACACTGACCAAGCTCCAGTCTCCAAGCACATTCAATGCCAAAATGGAAATTTCCTCAGGGAAAGGTTGGGCTGTGTCCCTCAGCAGCCAGCACTGTCCTCTGGGGTCTGCCTTTCTCCAACAAGATAGCCACATCCCTGAACTGCTCGGGGCTGGATTCTAGGCTAGGACCTACATGACTTTGGGGTAATGGGAAAGAGTCAGCCAAGCACAAGCAGGGGTGCCAATGTGCCAGAGCGATCAGTATAATCTCAAGCATATGAATTTGGTAACACTAAAATTACTGAAGAATGATGTCATATTTGCGTTAGGAACTGGAACAATTGTACTGAGTTGGTATGCATGTTGGTAACACCAATTTGCAATTTACAGTCTAAAGACAATAATTTTGTCATCTCACAATAAAAGCAAACCTGCACTTACTTTCTATATCAATATTAAAAGTTTCAGGTTTTACCACTGCACATTATCTTATCTTTGTTACTTTAAGAGTGAAGTGACCGTTTTGAAGAACCAACTGATTTAGAAGACAGAGTTCAAACCTTTAACAGTGACGTTGAAACTGCACAAAAAAATACAGTAAGTCCCCATTTTGGTACCCGTTACGATTCCACTGTATTTTCCATCATGCTCCATCAGTACAGAGTCTACTTGAACAGGAAGGCGGTACCTTGCAGGAAAGGGAGTGGTTGAAAGGACCCACACCAAAAGACCTAACCTCAGCCCTTCCCAGGCCACTGACGTTACATGATGCTGTACATGCATGAGCATTTAACCTTTTAACATCCTGTGAAGGAATTTACTATATTAATGAGTTTCTAAATATTTCTCTCCTCATACATTTTATTCAGCACACAGTCATTGCTGACAAACTGTTTCATGGCTTATTTCTGGTTTAAGCATGAAAAGACTTTCTTAAGAAATGGAACGTGTCAGAGGTCCTAGGAGTCACAATTCTTTAAATTAACTTTTTTAAGTTCCATATTGCATCACTTGTATCCTTCAATTCAGTACTCCACTTAAACACTCATTAATGCTCTTCTGCAGTCTATTTTATTTATTTTGAGAAGGATAAAGAAGCTTCCAGCAAGCTCGTAATTTTGAGCATCTCTACAAGCATACCTTTTTAAGCAACTTTCCCCCTTGAAGTTGCTCTTTAAAGTCAGAAAGACCACATAGCCCATTAGAATATAGAGTAAGGAATAAGCTGAATAGAGTAACTACTGCCAGCTACAGTATTCCAGGAATTAAATAAGATGAAAGTGTTTTATTCTGAATTCAAGTTAATAACATGCACCAGAAAGAATTCAAAATAGAATGCATTTGTTGAAAATTCTGCTAGCTGTCATCAAACAAGTCTGTAAATCTTCATAAATTTGCCAGTTAAAAGGAAAGTGCAGTTTATATTTGATGTTGGCAGAGTTCCAGGTACTATTAACCAGGCAATCCATAATACTTGAGGAAAACAAACAAACCAACCTCCAGTAAATTATGCCCAGATTCGGACTGCTTAAAAGAAGATTTAACTAGGGTTTGTATGCACAAGTACAATCTGATCTGGTTTGCCTGATGTAACATTATAATTTTTCTAAAATAAAATCTAAGCAACACTTACTGTGTAATAGCTACTAAAGCTGTTCCCTTCTCCTACATTTCAGCCTTTCCATAGAATCCCCTGATCCTTCCATAAAAGACAACACTTGTGGAAAAATTTTGGACTGGCCAGTTTGGCCACTTTCAGTGGAATCTGTAATAATATTTCACTCCCCCAGATCACCACCAACATATACCTGCCAAGCAGATCACACATGATGAGTGTCTAGCCTTTCCTTTGTATAGCTTGTGGGGCTTACACTGCTCCCTACCCACAGAGAGGAGTCATATCACGTAATATTGCACACAAAATACTAATGAAGACACCCAGATGCATCACTGGAAAACAGAAGTCTCTAAATAGCGTGCTGCAAAAATGCTACTTGTAGAAGTCTGACACAGTGCCAAATGCCATCAAACAGTTGTTTCAGAGGCTGCTGCCAAGCTGGTCAGAAGGTGCTCTTGTCGGGCTATGCAGGAGTAGTATAACCCTCAGAAACCAGCATCGGTTAGCTTCATAACATCCCTGTTCTTAGCATACTTCACTTTTAGGGGGCAGTTGCAGCAGATGTGCAGCTCAAAAAATGCACCCAAAGATGAAATAGGAATTTTCAAATACTTCTGAAATCAAAAGAGTTAATCTACTCTTTGAAGATTCACTCTTACACAAGAACAGCAGGATACGTTTATAGCAAGATCCTTCTTCAGTTTTCCTTCTCTTTCTAAAGCATACCCATGACTATGAACCACCATACACTCATGAGTCCACACTGTTACTGTACAACCGTGTCAGCTGCCAAGCATGCTTGTACGTATTTCAGACAGAACCCTGAGTTATTACACCAAAAAAAAGAGAACCTTGACTGGTAAAGCAGAAACAGTTTGGCAGGAGGCAGAAGAGGGAGAGTGGTGAACATTTCATTCCACCACCCTCCACTGCATATTATGACTGCATCTGTCCCTGTGATGTATATGAAAATACAACATCTCCTTCCAAACTGATTTTGCCTTATTATTCTACTATATCTGGTCTGAAAACAGAAGTTTCTCTATTACATTCTTTAACATACATTTATTCTGGAATAAACAATCATTGTCTTTAAGATGACAAAAATATTTCAAATATTTGCAGGTGAGGGAAATTAGAAAAAGGTAGCTAAACTTAAAGGGAAGACACTTAAAAAGAAAGCCACTGCATACCACTAACTATGGCTGTTAGCTTTAATAATCATTTACCTAACTGATTTACATGAGGGGGTGTCTGTACGCCCATAATTCTTCATAAAAAAGTGACAGTGCTAATAATCTAGAAAAACTTTATGTTCTCTTTTAAGGACATGTTTTTTTCCATCATTAACTCTGAATGTCAGTGGGGCAAGTTTCCAATATCTTTCCGCTTCAAAATATCACAATTACAACAGATCCCAAATGTTTCTCAATTTTTAAGGTAAGTGGATAACTCAAGCCCATCTCAGCTTTTACTTATCCTCTGTTTAATAACAGTTTTGTGAGCATAAAACACTTTCTCATTTGTTCCCAGCAACAAAATGATGAAAATAAGTGACTGTTATTTACTATGGTCAAACTGCATCTCTTGAAAGCGATACAAATCTCAGAGCTGGAAAGGCACTACAGGAGTCCGTGGCACTCTCAAGCAATGCATCTCAAGGTCACATTTGGCCCTGTGCCTCAGGAAGCTACCCAAGAAAGGCTGAGAAGATTGTCTTAGAAGTGTATAATTAAAAGATAACGTCATTGCCCCTGTGTTCTGCAAAGCAGTAGCTCAATTCATTCGTGATAAACTATTTGTTCACTAGCCTCATAACTCAGCCACTAAACATTCGATTATTCTATCATAAAATAAATGGGGAGTGATATTATTGTTGTAATTCTTAGACTCAAAAAAGGTTAAACTTGCTAAGTGAAAACAACCAATTACCCCTCAACTCATGTTAAAATGGTAGC
The DNA here is from genome assembly GCA_024733675.1 of Psilopsiagon aymara. Lineage (NCBI taxonomy): Eukaryota > Metazoa > Chordata > Aves > Psittaciformes > Psittacidae > Psilopsiagon > Psilopsiagon aymara. The sequence goes on along the minus strand of JANRGW010002613.1, from coordinate 13,664 downwards.
AGGTAAGCAGGTGAATAAGTCATTTCAGTCAAGTACCTTGGAAGCAGATTGCAAAACATACCTTGATACATCAAATAATTGTATAAATTACAGGAAATAATAAAAATCACCACATTTCAAAGCTTTCTTGACCTTTCTCCCAGTAGAAACTGGGCCACTCAGGAGACAATAACCCCACACCAGCTTTTCTGCATCCCTAGAAGAACCTCATTTAACTGGGTCTGAGCAAAATTGCAGAACCAGTGCTTGAGATTATGGCTACATTGCCTCAACTTTGCCTTCTAAATAAAATGCAGCATATCCTGACACAACTTACAGCAGGATCACAACAACAAGATTTTAACTGGAACAGAGAGAAAAGGCAAATCTCCGTAAAGATAATGCCATCTGATCTTTGTCCCCATACCATCTTTCTAAGGTTCTCTTTCTGCAAGAAGGACATGCATGCTTTCCATACATATACGATGTCATTTCCTTGCTGCTTCTAGGTATTTATCTGTCAGTCCGCTGGTACTGAATTTCTCAATGTATGAAATACAAAATTATGCATAAATTAATAACACTGATGGTACCACCACCTCAGCATTCGTGTCTCAGTATCCCGAGCTGTGTAATATGCATAAATTTCATGTGTCCTGAGAGCAGGGGTTTGAGTAGTCTCCTATGAAAGATAAGAAAAAGGGTAGTGGCCCAGTGCCACAGCATGGTACAGCTTTCAACAAAGATTAAATCTTCAAGTTTCATTCTCTGCCCCTACTTGTGAGATTGGGTTATTTTGGGGAGTAAGAGGTGAAGCAAAGCACAGAGAAATTCCCAGAACCCACCCACTAGTAAAGTGTATATAGTCTCATTGTGATACTTGCTAGTACCGTAGCTTGCTCTCTCAGTATCATGAAAAAGCACATCTAGAGTCCTAGAAGAGCCCATCTCATTTTCCCAAGTTTAACATGTAAGCCAACCTGAACTATCACAGATCCAGAATTAGATGCAGATATTGAATTCTCTCTCATAACTCAAAAATTTCTCTGATCAAATACAATGTGAGGCTGTGGTGTGAAATCTTCGTTACACAAGCCAGCAGTTTGCAGCCTATAAAATCCCACGATACTCTTAATGACAAAAATTGACGTAGTCTTCTCTCTTCTATGTAAAGCAAGAAGAACAATTTCCACAGTAGATTACCCCAAGAATTCTGAGGATAATATTCAACCCCATAAAAATACACAACAGCACCCACTGAACTGTCAGGACACAGTTTGCCTTCCCTGGCGGGAATGTGGGCTATGAAGAAGTCCTGACCCCTAGCTGGCATTCCTGCTTCTCACCCCATGCAGAGGCCCTCCCCTCAGTCATACCACCCCTCATAACTCTTGGGTGGATTATGCAGTAACCTGAATCCCTAACCTCAGCCTTTTGCGTAACATTTACCTTGGGTTTTGGACAGTTTTCTGGTCAGGATCTCCTACAGTGAGTCTCACAAACTATTGCATTTGTGCACAAGTGGTGAGGAATCCCAGATAGGAAAACTAAGAGAAGTAAGAGACAGCTGAGGAAAACGTCTATAAATACCTGCCATAGTTACCTCTCTTTCAAGAAGCTAAGCATTACATACTGGCTTTTCAGCCCAACTCTGATCTCATCCAATCTGAGACAATCTCAGTGAAATCTAAGCAAATATTTAGCACAATTTTCATCAGGTTCTAAACATTTAAAATAAAGTTCTAAATTTGGAATCTTAATGGTTAGCAGTATTCCTCACAGTAAAATTTTATACAGTCACAAAAGTGCCTAAGAGGCTAGGCACTAGAATCTGATGCCAAAAAGCAGTTACTGGTCCATTATAGTGGTGTTTACCCTAAAATCTCATTAAGTGGATAATTATTTGGGTGAGAAAATCCTACCAAGATGAGACAACACTGCTTTAAAAGATATTTTTCCTGCCTAGCTTGAGATTTCATGTTTGTTGTAAAGTTTGAATGCAAAGCATTAACACAGAGAGGGAAAAAAACACCCCACGCTTCTGTTTGTAACATCACACTGACTTTCTGGAACATTATAAACATTGCCTTACATTCCTGTTGCAAGCAGAGATCTAAGAGTAACTAATGCTTTCACATGTTTTACAAACCATGGAATATTTACATGAAGTATGGGCTGCAAATAAAAATGAAAAAGAGCACATGAGAATAAGAGTGTTTAGACAATTTTTTATCATGTTGATAGCTGGAAACATAACAAGAATTGCTGCACGCACTTCCTGAACATGTGTGGAAAAGCATACCAAGTACCTAAGCTCAGTCCTTCCTTGATGATATTTAAAAAATGAATCATTGTTATGACTGATAAAGGTCACAGCATACCCAGTTCAAACATTTCAGCTCTCACTTATGGTGACAAAGCTTCACAGACTAACACAGGTTTTATCAGAGATTTATTTGTGGACACTCACAGATTCAGATCAAGCCAGCAAAACTACATTTTATATTTTTTAAATCAGTAACATCATCTCCCTAAAAGCTACCAGCCCTCAGCTAACACGTAACTACCACAAAATCCCCACTGCAGTCACAACTGCTTGTACGGAGAAATGGACGCAACCTGCAGCAGGCTCTGTAGTCCTGTTTTGCATGTCATGGGAGCAGCTGGAGTCGCTGGATAAGATTGGAGCGTGTCATAACTCCTTGCCTGTCAAGTAACCCAAATTTCATTCCCAAGGAAACCACAGTACAGGGAGGGGAACCCAGTCTAGGCATACATCAAGTGCAGGTGTTTGGGAACAGCACTCTGGCCCACATTTCAACTATAGGCTCTCTATTTTGTGCTAAAGGCCAGTTTCCCCCAGGTTTAATCCCACAACACCCACACTTTCACAATGTCACGACTTCAAACCGCTGCCTAGGTCTTCAGTGCTGGGGGTGAGGCACAGGGCTCCTTCTGGATCATAGCAAGAAAGCCCGGCAACAAATGGCTTAATAAAATAGCTGGTTTAAAAAGACTGAACAAAAAGATATAAATACAGATATATAGACACAGATAGCAAGTAAATCTTGTGACTCCTCAGACTCTGGGAACCCCCCATTTGTGTAGCATCAGACAGATCCTGGAGGGATTTTCCCATGGTGCAGGTGCCACCCATGAAGAAAGGTTCCTCCTTTCTGGTTATTTAAGCTATTATACAATTTTCTTACAAGAAAATAACCCTCTTCATCATTACCAGTGTAAAACAGAAAGGCTGTTGGCTTGAGAACCTATTGTTGCTTAGTTAAAGGCAAGGCCAAGCCAGGCAGGTGGCTCTGAGCGGGAGGTGCTTACAGGCTTCTTTGCTGCCATGAGCAGACTGAGGTGATCCTGCTTCCAAGGGGTCTGTGCAGCACTGCACAGCCTGAAGGCCAGGCTGGGCAAGCAGTCTAATAGCACAGCACAGATTTGTGCCTACCAAGTGTAGCCATTATGTGGGTCACCAACTCCTGGACATACAATGGTCCCCTGGTGAGGATCACTGCAATAGGTCAGCATGACCGGCAGCCTTGTGCTGCTGCCCTGCCTGCCACCTGTGGAGCTCCTGCACAGTGCCAAACCCTCAGGGTGATCTTAAGTCAAATAGGTAATAGCATCATAGAATCATTCAGGCTAGAAAAGGCCCTTGAGATCAAGCCCAGTTGTAAAGCTAACACTGACAAGTACACCAATGCTCCATCCAAAATAAAAATATCTCCTATGTTTTGTCCTCTTACCTGGAGAAAGAAAAGAAATCCAAGAGGGTCTCAGCATGGGAGGGGGATTAGAGGCAAGCAAGGACAGCTCAAGGCCAGCTGCAGGGAGGAAAGGGATGGGAACACTTCTGTAGATACCTCAGAGAGGACTGTGAGCTACAGACTTTGAAAGGGACAGTCAGGGGGTTCCAAGTGGAGGTCTCTGAGGCAAGATTAGCACAAGAGGTCATATAACAAAACATTAGGAGCCAGCCAGCTATTTTCCGTTTTATACTGGGGGAAAGGGGGAGGGGAGGGAAACCTCACACACTGCTCCATACCGTTAATACCTCATGAGAACTGGACAATGTGCACTTTCAAGTACACAGCAATGGAGAGGATGAGATGCCAAGGTGATGTCAACCCACCTGAGAGCAGCTGGAGCTCCTAGAAACACAACAGGACTGCAGCCACGCAAATTACAAGGAGCAGTTAAGGAGAAGACTGATTTTGGAGATGCTAACTTTTCACTTTCATGCCGCTTCTTATTTGAAAATGGCAATTCTCCCTTATTTCTGATGTTCTTTTCATATTAATTTCACAAATGCAAAATTACATAATATTAGATATACCCAGAGCCACTAGGTATTATTATAATTCTGGGCTGCAAAAACACTAAGTAGAAAAGGCAAACCATGCCTTTATATGTTTACATACTTGGTCTTCAAAACTTTTTCATGCTAAATTTCAGTATTGATAATACACTGAGTGCTTCATGATATATTGCACCAAAGCATGGAAAGGAGGTATTTGCTCATTCTATCCAGTGACTACATCAGCTTCAAGTGGCTTTGAGGTGGTACGTAATCAATATTAGTATCCTGATGTCATTAAGTCCTCAGAGGACATTTGTGTTAACTGTTACTCAGTAACAAAACAGAGCAACACAATTTTGCAGTTCAGATCTACATCTGCTGAGCAATCCTAATGCTGTAAAGAGGAATATACTCAGCACAAGTGAGCATTCAGCATAAAATATAGCATAAATAAGAACTGGAAGTCACAGAATGCAGCAGATAAAACCAAAGTATGTCACAATGACTATTAATCATAGAAAATTTTCAAGTACAGTGTTAAAAACCAGCACTGTTTGCTTCTTTAAAAAGGTTTACAGGAAATCATCCACATTTCTGTTTGTGGGTGTTAGTGATGCATCCTCATTTTCTACTAGAGAAAAACAAAATTCAAACCACGCAGTCACTTAAAAGTACTCTGGCTCATATGTCCTCTCCTTTTGATGCTTCTTTCTGCAGGGGCATCAAAGGAAGGGACTTTGATGTTGTTGTAGCAGGTCTAACAAACTCTGTTCTGAAAGATTTTAACAGGCTCACAAAAGGTGATAACAGCATGTGAAAGAGATGGCTGGAAGAGAGGAACATCGCCTGTGTTGCTGCAACACCTTCATGTGAGGCAGGATGGGCCTCTGGAGGGGACATGGCATTGGTTATTTAGCACTGTAAAGACTGGGATGGTCTTAAATGTAGTTGCAGGATGAAGGAGACATTTACAGGCTTTTCAGGAGACACAAGTTTGGTGGAGATTGTACCAGAGCGCTTGAAACCCAGGGGAGCTTCAAAGATATGGGGCTGGTGCATTTCTCCCACGAAGCAGGAGCTATTTGCCAGCTTTGGCTCCTGTTCACAGTGCTGCCACTCGGGATGGAATATTAATACTCAGGGAAAGGTCAGAATCTGATTTTTTTGTTCTTATCTTTTGTAGACGAGAAAAAAAAAAAGCAATAGCAATGATTTTGCACCAGTTTCTTGAGGGCTTTTATAGGCTCAGAGTCAAAAATTACGCTTAGGAGGATAGTTTTATTGCCAGATAGAATCATCAGCTTGGGTGGCCATGTCTGCAAATGACAACATATGGCAAAGATGAAGCCTGAGATTTTACGGATTCTTTTCTTTTCTCCATATTTTTCAAAATAAAGCAATGCAGTAAAAAGCTGGCTACATACCTCTATGCTAGACTCGCTCTGTTAGACTCCTAAATATATTGTCTGATGGCACGACTCTAAAAAGAAATCTCTTAACACATCTAAATACATCTATATTTCCGATTACGACCTGCTTAATTCAGCTTGTTAACAGAGCCTCAGCCGTCACGTTGATAGTGGTTTAAATGAGTCATTTTTGCTCATATAAGCGAAGCCTGTTAAATGTCATGACAAGTTTTCTCTGAGGATTTGAAACTGACCCCTGTATTACACAGCTAGAGGGAAAAGTCTGGTGATCCATGCTGCACCCAGCCTGACAAAGTCATCACGCCCCACTTTTAACAAGAGCCATACTAATTGCCTGTACATGGCAAAACAAACAGGGATTTAAAAAAAAACCCAAACAATACAAAGAAGGAAAGGCACACTACAGGCTCAGACTTGAGGCGGAATCCAAGCTCTTGTTCTGACAACGTTAAGTATTACACCTCCAGGGCTAAGTAAAACCACAAATAACAATCGCCCTAACATCAGATATTAAAAGCATCTCTAAAAGGCACCTACCTTTGGAACATATTTATAGCCCCATCACAAGGGAATAGCTTCCCCCCTCCTCCCACCCTGATCTTTCTGAGATTGATGTCCATTGTGCACTGCTGAAAAAAAAAAAAAAACACCCCATATTAAGGGATCTATTTCACCTGAAACATATCAGATCTCAAGTTTCTTCAATCTATTCAATACATTGGAAAGTGTGCCCTCCCTCATATTGTGGAATGTGAAGATTTTGGTGGGTCTGGTGCAGTGAAATGAAGTTCAGCCAGCAAAACCAGAGTAGTCCCATTCCCCTAACTCATGGGAGCCATGTATTTTAAGCGAGCTGAGAACTTCACCAGGGGAGCCTGCACTGCATTAACCCCCCCAGCGAAAGTCTGCCACTCCTTTGAGACTAAAAGGTGGAAAGAAACTACTGAAAATCTAGAATTCCTCATATGTGGAGGATCTCGGTTAGAAAAACCATGATGACACCTAAGTTTGGAAAAACACTTCTATTTAAATGGCTGTTACAGACATACATAAACCAGAAAGCTGGTTTCCCTCCAAAAATCTCTTTCCTGCGTCCCAAATTTCGAATATCCAACAAATTTCTTGCTATTTCCAGAAGATTCTGATCACCTTAAATCCATACAGGACCCTGTATTTTCTCTTGGAGCTTCCCCAGCCTTGAACCTTTGCCCTTGGACAGAGGGAGAGGAAGGTAGACAGCAAGAGGGACATCAGGACATCTTCAAATACTCTCTTTGACCTGTGATGCTGAGGTTATGTCTCCCTGTGCTGTGTGAGTTACAGTGATGAGGCTGACCTAGAAACAACTGCAGCCTGGAAGTCCCCAAAAAGCAGGTCCTGAAAGCTACTGAGAAGTCATGGGCCCACAAGCTGCAGCTTACACAAGAATTTCCCCCAGAAATTACAACATAACTTTAAAACAAATCTAAGGGGATCTCCCAGTTTCTTCAAGGGATGGAAAACCCCAGTCACTGCTGGAGTGAGCTCCACTTCAGTATCCTCTAGCCTGGCTATTTCCATAAATGACAGCATTTTGTTTGAATTCTTGACACATTGGGGGCTGTTGGAGGCTGTTTACCAGCTGGATGTCCTCTCCTTGGGCCAGGTCTCAATACTTTGACCTGCAAGTCACTTTCCTGAGTTGCTATACAGACCAGCAACAAATCAGAGAGAGAGCAGCAGTACAAAAGCACAGCAAGGAGAGCGATAAATATTTACAGCAAGGAACAGAAGTGTCCCTGATGGAATGAAGTAAATCTATGAGGATGTAGATTTTGTCTCCAGTTACCTGTGCTCTTTCATCTTCCTCCCACTTTTGTGTTTTTGAGAAAAAGAAGCTTGTCTGCTTGATTTTGGAATATTCCAGCTCTCTACATTTGCCCTCATCTCACCTCAAGCCTCCAGCTCCCTCCATGAGTTATCCCTACCCCCAGGATGAAAGTGCACACTAGTGCCACTGAAAGTGGAGGACAGCAGATAGACATTGTGCTAGTCATACATAGAATCACAGAACAGTCAGGGCTGGAAAGGAACTTAAGATCATCTAGCTCCAATCCCTCTGTCATGGGCAGGGACACCTCAAACTAAACCATGTCACCCAAGGCTATGTCCAGCCTGGCCTTGAACACCACCAGCAATGGAGCACTCACAGCTTCCCTGGGCAACCCATTCCAGTGCCTCACCACCCTTA